>SNQJ01S0233277.1:0-14053 GCA_010110895.2 Picea sitchensis | reverse complement strand
TCTGGTTGCAACCAGATGGAAGCTACAACTTCCTTTGTTCAAGCTCCCACTTGAACCTCTGAGGACAACAGTCCTCCCGAGCACCTCCCAACCTCCCTAGAATATTAATGAATAAATAAGAAGTCAACTATGCAGATAAATCAATTCTTACCAATCTTTCTTTTGTTCTGTAAATCTAGTCTTCTACAAACTGTTCTTTTGTTCTTCTCTTCCTCTGTCTGTTCAGTAGGTCTACTCTACATCAACTCGTTCTTTCATTCTGCTCTGCTTCAACTTCTCTTTATCATATTTTACTCTCCTCTGAGTTTCATCTCACACGGTGCATATTCTCCATCTCACTCTGCATAGTCTGATATACCCTTTCTTACAGTTTTATTCTTTTCTCATATAGAACGACCAACCTCACGCTGTCTGTCTCATTTTCTTTTATACACCCTCACAGTGGTTTGACTTCCCATCTCCTTAGGTAAAAGGAAGACAACTGTCTCAGCAACTGAAACGCAAACTAATCGGCAATCATGAGTCCATTTCGCTAACAGATTCCAAACTAAGGAGTTAACTGTGTGAGAGAACAGTAACCCTCCAACCAACACTTGATCTGATGGTTCAGATCATTCTGCGATTTCTCATATCGCAATTTTGACATTCTTGATGTTCAATGTTCTTGTCACTTACAAATCCTGATCTACGAAATTTCGATACAGAACTTTTCTGCACTAGCTCCTTCCCCAATATGACTATGGTCATAACCAAGTGCCTATGCAAAAAGATCTTTCGTGATTTCTCATTTCGTGAATTTCAGCACTATGCTCCGTTGACCCCAAGTCAGTGAAAATTTGATCACTTGCCACATGTCCTATGGTTCGATGGTCCATATGTGATCTTGATTCAATGGTTACGATTGAATCGCAATTTCATGATTTCATCATTCTTGTTGCATTGGGTTCTTTGCTTCTCCATGTCGCGATTCACGAAACTCTGATATGGAGTTATGTCAATGGTCCAGATCTGATCTCTATTCAACGACTGCGATTAAATCACAATTTCACTTATCACGAAATCGACATTCTTGTTGCATTGTTTACTTGCCACTCCATGTTGCGATCCCTGAAACTCTGATATGGAGTTAGATCAACGTTCCAGATATGAGCTTGATTCAATGACTGTGATTGAATCACAATTTCGCATATCGCCAAATTGACATTCTTGTTGCATTATTTCTTTGACATCTCCAACACGTGATCCTCAAAACTCCGACATGGACTGGAATCAACAGTCCAGATCAATGCTTGATCCGACGGCTCAGATTACATAACGATTTCGCATATCTTGATATCGGTATTCCTGATGTTAATAATCTTTGACATGTCCAACTCGCGATCCTCGAAACTCTAACACGGATTGGAATCAATGGTCCAGATTCAACCTTGATCTGATGGCTCAGATGAAGTCGCGATTTTTCATATCGCAATTACGCCCACTTCTCCTTGTACCTTAAAGGATGTGCGGGTTCTTCTTGATCCAACGGTGGTCAGATCTTGCGCTTGGATCTAACACCTGAGATCTATCCTCCTCTTCAACGATCTCTTCTTGTATACATTCAGATCTTGCCTGGTTGTGTTGCCTTCGATCATTCGATCTTCCTGAACTTATGCATGCTACTTGCCATCAATGACAAACATTTGATGTCTGTTAAATATTTTCCATTCACTGTCTGTTATTTCCATTCGCTATTTGTTAAATATTTGCCAACAGAAGGAGCGTCTATTATGGCCCTTTTTATTGAAGTAAAAGATTGATTTTCTAAGGGTCCCCAATGATATTGTGCATCTTTCTTAATTAAATTCTGTAAAGGTCTCACCATTTCGGAGAAACTGGGGACGAATCTCCTGACAAAGTTTATCTGGCCTAAGAAATAATGCATAGACTTTTTGGATGAGGGAGGGGGGAGTTTTGAGATGACTTGAGTCCTTTTAGGGTCAATAATCATTCCTTTGCTCGACACAATAAATCCTAAGAGTTTACCTTGTTCTACTGCGAAGAAAGATTTTTTAGGATTTAAGGAAATGCCGTATTTATGACATTGCTATAGAACGACTCTTAAATGAGCTAGATGATCAGTTTTGTTTTTGGAAAATACAGTAACTTCATCTAAGTAAACTACGATAGATTGATTGATTAAGCCTCAGAAAGCGATGTCCATCGCTCTCTGGAAAGTGGCATCGGAATTAATCAATCCAAAGGGCATTTTCCTATAAGCGTAGGTTCCCCATGGAGTGCGGAAGGTAGTCTTAAGTTGGTCTGGAGGAGACATCAGGACTTGGTTGTACCTAAAAATCCATCCAATAAGGATAGTCTCTCAAAACCAGATAGTCGTTGAAGGATTTGTTCCACGGGTGGGACATGGTAGTTGTCTTTATCAGACTCTCTATTAAGGTTTCAGAAATCGATGCATAGTCGGATTTCCCACTTTTCTTTCGGATAGGGACAAGGTTAGAAACCCATTGCGTGTGCCTAACTGGGAAAATTATCTTAGCATTTAGGAGTTTATTTAATTCTTTTTTGATGGTCGGTTCGAGCTTAGGGTGCATTTTTCTTAACTTTTGTTGAAAGGGTAAGGTTTGGGGTTTCATAGGAATGACATGTTGTATGATATTAGGGTCGAAAGTTTTAAGGTCATCATACGTCCATGTAAAAACATCTTTACATTCCTTAAACAATTTAATAAATGCAGCTTTTTCTTGTTCAGAACACCCCACCCCTAAATTAATGCACTGTGGATTGTCATTAGTTCCCAAGTTTACTTTTTCATATGATAACGAGGAACTATTGGTATTACAGTTGACCGATTTTTTGAATTTATCTTGAAGATCATAAAATTTTTCTAATCTAACTACGGATTTAGGGATTGAGTTTACCATGTCTGATGAATATTCAGGAGATCTTGGATCTGGTATTGTCGTGAAATCACGCAAATTGTCGTCATGAGTGCATTCATCGTTCATAGTGCCTTGGAAATTTTCTTCCATATGAAGGGAGCTAATAATCTGTTGATCATCGTCGATGACTCTCCAATTCGTGATGTTGTCAGGAATGGATGGCCTGAACAACAGTTCGACGAAGAATGCATTCGGGGACAAGTCTTCTACAGGAAAGAGTTTTGAAGCTACGTTAGCTAATAGATCAGCTTCAGAATTATTCAATCTAGGAATAGAATTTATATTGAAAGCAGAAAACTTATTCATTAAATTCCATACCTCGGATTGGTATCTTTTAAGATGCGGAGACAGACAGTGGATAGAATCTCTTACCTGTCTAACCACAATTTCTGAATCGCCAAAGACAGTCAGATTTTAAATGTTCATATCTAAAGATTTTCTGAGGCCCTACAATAAAGCCTCATATTCCACTGTGTTATTAGTACATTCAAATTCTAGCCTACATGCAATCAGGGTTTTTTTACCTATGGGATCAATAATAACGCAGCCTGCACTAGCTCCTTCCTTGGACTTTGACCCGTCAAAGTAAAGAGACCAAATTTGATTTTTATCGGGTGCATGAGACCATTGTGTAGAGGTTGTTGGCTGCACATATGCTACAATCTCGAACTGTTGTTCTGGGTTGGTGATAGCTGAAGTCTCGGCCATGAAATTACCGAAAAAAGTATCCATCCCTTGTATTTCAGGTGAATGAGAAGAAGGTGTAAATGGTTCATTGGGATCATTTAAATCTGTGACCGTGAACTTTAGGTATCGTTCACGATTTACCTTGATTTTGTTGGGCTTGCCGTTCTTGGGCAGCCACAGATGAGACCAATCCGTCGTGAAATAGCCATGTAGCTGCTCCGACCAGTCTCTGCTTAGAAAAAAACCATAAACTTCTGGAATATCGACAACAATAATATCAATCACTTGATTAACTTTGGGGTTAGACGATAATCTTATAAGCACATTCCTTAATTCACCTACAACTTTAACACTAGTTCGATCAAGTTGGATGATTTTTAAAGTGGATGGTTCAACTTCAGCGTTAATCTTCTGATCTACTGAGAAATCATTGGTAAAATGTCCTATGACAGCGAAACCATTATTTTTGATTTTTATATTTTTTCTGTGAAAGAAGAGAAATGAAAACTAACTAAGCTAAGCAATTAAAATAATAATCCTAAATGTAAAACTGAACTATATATCTATCTAAACTACTGAGAATTCTTGAATTTATTAACTATTAAATAACAAATAACAAATTGACCTGAAGTAACGCTTCCTATTTGTCCTGTGCAGAGTAGTTGATTTAGCTGTTTGATGGGGGGAAACCCGCACCAGATTTTCCACAAGCTTCTTGTAAACAGGAAGCAACAGTGCTCTTTGAATATGAATGATAGAACAAATAAGACATAAAGTGACAACAATTTTATAATTTACAAATCATCACAGTTAGATAAATCCCTGTGTGAAGATTTGTACAAAACAATTCATTTAACGAAGAAGATAAACCTTTATTCATTAAATTGAAACAGAGTAATTGTTGTACTAAAACTGAGATACATCAGATATGGACAAAATTTAAGTCATAGCGCATCAACCTGTAACAAGTCTTGATATCTAAAGTAGTCAATAACTTGATCACAAATTAAAATGCACAAAACCTGAACGAAAGTATGATAAATTGAAAGCTAAAGCTATTACAAAAGATCCACTTCCATTCGAGTCTATATAATCATAAGTCCATAGTCTTTGTTCTCCCAACAGTGATGGGTTCTTTACAAAAATTAATGAGTATATAAAGGCCACAGGGTAAAACATCCCTGTGGGAATTATCAAAAACTGTTTGGAAAAATCTGGGAACAATCTCCCAAATCTCTATTTCTAACTAAAACTAACAACCTAAAACAAAACTATATGACAAAAAGCATGTTCTAAACTGCCACAGCATGTCCAATTTCCCATTGAAATTCGTATGTACCTGTAGGTGGACAAGAATAAACAAGTTTAGATAATGTTTTAATTGTGAAATCAACAAAATCCAAATTTTATGACTAGCTACAGAATCTCACGATTCTGTAGCTAGTCATATTTACAAACATAATCATTTTAAATAAATCCAAATGATAACAGAAATACATTCGAACTATTAAACAAACCATTAATTATTACTTCAAAGCAAAGCAAATCATTCACGCTAGAAGTAACCAAATCTTTCATGCCAATTTGAAACAAATGAAATCGTGTTTAATTAACCGAATGGTAACAGGGATATATGCGATCTGTAAAACAACTTTTTATTACCAATTCGAAGCAGACAGAGTCATTTTGACAATTCAAAACCAACGACATCATTTTTTGAATCAATTTCAATAGAAACAGACTATAATCAATTCATCAAACCAATCTTTGATACTAATCCAATGCATACACAAACGACTATGCTAATTCAAGGCATACAACATCGTTTCTGAATCAAACCAAACAGAACTAACTCAGAGCCAACACAATTGTTATACTAATTCAAGAGCAATAAAATTGTATAAAATTGGTTCAATTAAAACATAGCTATATTCGATTTTAGCAAACAAATCAACGCAAACAAAATAGTTTATGCTAATTCAAAACGAAATATTTTGTACTAATTCAAATACAAAAATGAAATCATTGTTGGTAAATCAAAGTAAACAGAATTGTTTTTTAATCTATTCAAACAAAACAGAACTAATTCAGAGCAAACACAATCAACTATGCTAATTCAAACCAAATCATTCAAAATCGAGGTTGAAATAACATACCTGGGCCGTAGGAAAATGATTCGGTCAAGATAACTTGGAGTTGACAAAGGCAGTTGATGCCTCAACATTTCTGAAGACGATAGAACCCATGGTCTTTTGCTTCTTATCGTAAGCTTGTAGCCTGTCATTTTCCTTTGACAACACAGTAACCCGTTCCTCCAATGATTTAATTTTAGATTGCAATAGAGGAACATCTGTGTAGTAACATTCAAGCCAAGAATTGCATTGAGTACACGGTGGTTGATCAGGCCGAGTCACTATAGGTGAGGGTTCTCTTAGATTACTAGGGGTTCCACTGTGAAACTTAATTCCCAGGAAGTTAGGGTCATTCTTGAGGCACGGTGGTAGGTTGGAAACGTATACACAGGGTTCCATAGAACAAAGGCAATGAGAGTAAGGGTATTCCTCAGTCAAGAAGCATTCAATCTCAGAGTCTGAATCCTCACTCAAAACAATAGGCTTCTGGTCAATGTTTTGTTTGGGCTTGTTTCGAGCACATCTAGATATCCATCGTGCATTCTTCTTTCCCTTACTATTGGCATCAGTATTACCCTTGCCCTTCTTCCTTACTGGCCTCTTAACGGTCTTAGTATTTTCTTTAAAACATGGGTCGGGCATGGTATCGGGTAGGTCAAAGTTGGGGCAGTTCGATGGTTTGACAGTGGGTAGAAGGGTAGGAGGTGGCACGACAGGCCCAACCAGGGTTTCACTGACCACAGTCTTGTCCACTTGAACACATTCGGGAGTGGCAAAGCCATTCCTTGATAGGAAGGCTTGCCAACAATCACCACTAAGCTTCAAATGATGAACAATAACGATTTTGATCAAGCAGTGATGGAAGAGGCTAGAATCAACCTTCTCCTGCTTAAATCGTTTGGACATTTTATACAGGCTGTGTAGGAGATAGTGAGGCATATGCAGAGGGAAGTCTATGAAATTCATAAGCAACCGAGAATGGTAAAGAAACACTAAACCATAATGACCTTCGCAAGTCATGAATTTTTTAACAATGGCTAATAGATCATGCCACCTAGACTTAAGGGCAGTGACAGGCATACCTCTATCACAACGAGCATTGTCAAATAGCAGGAGCGTTTGGATGCCATTAGGTTCTATGCGCACTACAGGTGCCATAGGAGAGAGCACACAGTGAGCAGGGTAAACAAACAGGGGGTTAGACAGGGTATACGCAGGCCTGAAAGCTCATAGGCTTCCCCAAAACCAACAGAGGTAGCCCAAGATACAAGGAAGGCATTAATGCCTAAGTGTGCTAGGGTGGTGGAACGAAACAAACCCATGCAAAACATTCATATCAAAATTTACAATCGACGATGCCATGGTGATTCAAATCACTATTGGAGTGTGTTAAAAGAAATGTAAACGACATGCCAATCAAACAACTATTGAAAACCATGATAAGTCGACCCAAATATTTGCACAAGCAATGGTGTTTGTATGATTTAAAACAAAACATTATTTCGAATTTAGCACCAAAGATTTGACCATAAAACTTATGCGTTGTATGAAACCATTGCACCATGGGTTTAATCACTATGTTAATGCGTTCTCATGAAACCATTGCACCAAGAAATTTGATCAAAGACAATAGAACACCAAACCACCATTGTATCAAGGACTCAATCACAATCACTAGAATACCATCACAATCTTATAAAATGAATTCATATTAACAAAAAAAATGCAAAGTGAGTAAAGATTTTGGTGTCTTGCCAACTGTGTGACCATTATTGAATTAGATGTGAAATGACCACATGAACAAGAGTAACCATAATAATCTAGTGACGATTTTAATGCCATCGACATGACTTCGAACTCAATGTTTTCACACTTGCAGTCGTGAAAACGAAAACAAAAGGCAGGTGTGCGGATGTGCAAAATGATCATGTCGTTTTTTTTCAAAAGATTGCGATGAGAATCAAGGGTTCCAAAATGCTTGTGTAGGCAGCTTATAAAGATAGGATAAAAATGCGAAATGGCTGCCAACAATATCTCAAATTTTACTCTTGGAATTATTTGTAATTAAATGCTTAAATATTTTGCATGGATGCTTTATAACCCTGCTACACTAACTTCATGGGTCAAATAAACCATGGTACTATGAATATTATACGTTGATTGTTAAAATGTTATCTCTGGTTTCCAAGAAGATTGTTGTTTTTACAACTGGTTGAATTATTTTTGGTTAAAACCGCCCTTGTGGAGTAGTAAAATATCGATCTAATTAAAAACCATTTACAGAAACAAAAACTAATTATGTTATCGAATTTTGGAAAGAGCATGGGTGTATTCCTTATTAAAACCCAACAAAGAAGGCCATGTAGAATTTCCTTACAAGATCTGTTTGCATGCAGGAACCATTGTCAAACTTTATTAATTCTTCCAACAAATTTTCTTGTTTGTATCTTTTGTTATTTAGGTATTCGGGTATTGGTAACAAAGTTCATAACTCTTCAGCATAATATTTTTTATCAAACTGATTACCATGTGTTCACGTTGTAACTTGTATTTTGGCATTTATATACGATTAGAGACTTAGATACCATCTATGTAATGAAAAATTTCATAACTATTCAATAGATCGAATGGAAAACACATTATACTCTTTCCCATGCCCTGCATGAAATTTCCTTTAAAATTACTTAATGATACAGTTATTGTGACGGGTACTTAATGTAACACATCGATGACCTTACACGCTCTATAAACTTTAAGCCAGTGACACTGTCAATACTATTTTTGTTATATATATGTACTAAGTTTATTGTCACATGGAAGGAAACTAGTGTAGGGTAATGCCAAATGGAGCAGGCATGTATTTTAAAAAGTCTTTGCTATGGTAAAAATGCATTATGGATTTATCTGAAGGCATAATTATGATACAGGGCGAAAATTTTGAAAAGTGAAATAGTTTAAATTTTATAACAATCAATGTCTGATATAATGTTGTTAAATTACTGTTATTTTTAGAGCTAAAATAAGTACATCTTTACAACATTTTTACCAGTGCTTTAGGTTAAAATATATTTGTGCAAGTGAAATGATTTCCTTGTGAGTGGAAACCCTAAATTCTAGGTTGGTTTATAGGCATGTATTGGGAACTAGAGGAATCCCATTGAGTTATTCCATGTAATTCAATATACGAACTTTAAGAATGGAATTTTAGGCACTAAACAAAGTCTCAAATTCCCACACCTACCCCAAGCTTCCCTTATATCATTATCCTTTAAAGTGATTTAAACTTGGATAATTTTTGTGCAAGGGCCTCTATGAGTGAGCCATTGAACAATATCTTAAATTCTACATATGTTTTCTTGTTGAATATGACTAGCGTGACCATCCTTTACTTCTGAAATATCAGTTGTATATTTATGATATATGATATATATTTAAATTTTTGGAGCCTCTAAAACTATTTCACCTTCACTTTTATGTGTATTTTGAATCTTGATGTGCATTATGTGATTTTATGAGTGTTTGTATGACAGCATGATTATGTTGGCATTTTATTTTACAATTCCCTTGGTCTATGCCAATGGCTTAGCTTGAAATTGTATATGGATATGATACTATCTTTTTTAGATTGCAAAATATATATGTATACTTGAGGAAAATGTTTCAAGTTTCTCTTTTAGTGACTTGTTTGTGAACTCCACCTCATATTGTTTGGTTTCCATATGGTATCAATGGTTTTCTCCATTTTTTTTGTAGAGACTAATGATGATGGGATGTTGTCATCTGGAAGTCTCTTTCGAGTTGTGTTGTTGTTCTTGTTGATAGTGTGAAATATGTAACTTACTCTTGGGTACTTCCTACAAAGGGCTCTGGACCTCATTTAATGACAAGATGAGTAACACTTTAAAAGGAGTTTGACTTCAGGTAAGAACATAAAATTTATAAATCTCTATTTGATTTTCAATTAAAAATAAAATAAATAAACCAAAGAGAGTCTATGCTGAGTATGGGCTAGATATCTGCATTATTGGTTTTTCTTTCATTTCTGTTTTGGGTATGGCGTGTTCAATTATAATAATTAACAACTTTCCTATGTATAATACACCTTCATTGTCCATCCGAATGAGGCCTAATTTGTGTTTAGATGCAAATACGATGATCTTATTGGTAGGATAATATGTTGGGCTTGACCATTGAAAAATCACTACCAGTAAATGTTTATAAGTCTTCTCTAAATATAGGCAATATATCATCAATCAATGCTATAAGACCAAGGTTTAGTTTTTCATGGACTAAAAATTCAGCAGACAATTCAAATAAATTGTTTTTTATGTTATCAAAAAGTAACTAGATGTGGCAAAAAAATTCCTCAATATACCATCAAGGAAATTCAAGATCAACCAAACTTATTGAAGTTGGTATTTAATGTTTTAGCATAAGTATCCAACTCCATATCCAAAAAAAATGGAGTACCGTTCACCCCACATGCCTCTAATTCTTATGGAACAAGGGAAGTTGTCATCTATATTTATACACTGCCCACACTCTTTTTTAGTGTTCAAACTTCTTCATATCTTGAATCTGATTGTACATTTCAACATTTGAAGGGTAGCCACTTGCATCATTACTACTTATGTAGGTGCAAATCTTATATGGAATTTTCTTGTATTATTTGTTTGCTATTTACTTTGTCAATTGGACACACTGAATGAGGTTATATTTTTAGTTATAGGATGAGGTTCTCATACTGTAAATATGTTTTGGTACAATAGAGTTTTTGGCATTTGAAAATAGAAATGGGGGTACTCTGTTTTCTTTTATTTGATATGAAATATTATACTATGATTTTACAAGGAAATTTGTGATTATATTGATGTCCATAGATGACCAGAAAAGAGTCATTTGGACTGTTGTTTTAAACATGTTATGTGTGACCAAGGGAGTAAATTTGGAAACTCATACAAAATGGAGGAAGAATGCATACACAGTTTCCTAGAGGATTGAAAAATGGTTGTTTATTGTAGATGGTCTTTATGATAGGGAGAATTCCCGAGGTCATTGCAATTATTGGGGATGATATGCATCATTGAAACCATTCTAGAACTTGGACATGTAATAAATGCAATATGTACATCTTAAAATTTTATCTAGAATATGAACAATTGAAATTCATTTAGACTCATAATCTTGTTTTGGGTTAAGGTTCTTTATAACTATAATCTATGTCATTATATTTTTGTTTATATTACATAAGTGGGTATCTTACATATGGTATCAGAGTGAGGTTACAACACTTAGGGTTGTATTGGCTCAAAATAAATGAATGACAATCTTATAGGTCTGTGTAAAATCGTTGTATGATTTATGGAAAAAATTGAAGTCCTATTAGCACCATGTTCCTACTTCGTTTTTATGATCTTGAGAATATTTTTCTCTGCTTCTATGATGCAAGGTGAGACAAATATGAAATATTTTATGTATGGGTTTTATTACTCACAATTGTCCCAAGGGGCTTGAGAAAAATTGAAATCTAGTGTTCCTATCACCAACAATGAAGCTATCACTATTGTATTAGTGCTTCTAATATGAGGAGAGGTGTCCCTATGGAAATATTAGTGAAATGGAATCTTGAATTATGAAAACTAAGCCCTTCAAATGAGAAAAAAAAGATCACACTCTACAATGAAATATTGTAGATCAACATGAGAATTCTTTGAATATGGAATTCATTTTATAATTTATGCACAAAACTTTGTAAAAATATGATTAAAATTCATGCGTTGACTAGTGCCAAGTCCATACGGGCAATGGAGAAGGTGGAACTAAAGAAACCAGTAGGGTAATTTGAAATTAAATTTTGTTACTTGATATAAGCCTAAACTAAATCATTCAAGCTAAGTGAACAATCAATATGAACTAAATTCTCACTGTTAAACATCTTCATAAACCAGACAAGTAGAGTTCCATTAATCGGAGATGACGATTGTACACAATTATGATAAATTTTAGATATAAAATTGTCCTAAGGAACCAAATGGGATCCTAGTAACTCTTCTATGGAGCATAAATAATGGAGCAAGGCCAAGACACAACAATTTTCTTTTAAATACAATTCAGGGGTATTGCATTAACAACACCTATGCATTGGCCTTGTAGCAGAAGTTTCACAGTTTCATGTTGGGAAAGGATAGAAAGCTTCCTAAAAAATAATGAAATGTTTAGTTTATTTAGTTTCCTCACAAAAAGTGGAAAAGGATACAAAATGTCAAAATTCTATAAATTTCAGAATTGAAAAGAGCAATGCAGTAGACCTAGAAACCCTACCCGCAAACAATTATGGACCAATCATTGTACTATGTTTGTGATAGAATGATGCCTAAATGAGACATCTCAAAAATGGATTGTTGTCTAATAATGTTTGGGATACACCTCTTGCAAAGAAATTGATGTTTTATCCCTAATTTTATATTTGTTAATAACCTAGGATTGTATATTGGTTATGGACATGATCCCAGAAAATTGGATTTTGACGGTAGCCATTGCATGGGATCAGAATAGACCTAGAGATGTGAAATAGACATTTAACATCTTTAAGCTTTTGCCTACATGCATGTAATTGAATGTTCTCTCATCATTATGTAGAACATTGAAAATATATCATTGGATTTTTGAAACATGTACATTGGCATTGCAAATACTTGTTGAACTTTTCTGTCCAGTTCTATAATTCAGTAAACCATTTACTAGGAAAAATGTTTGAACTCCTAACAAATTTTATAAAAGAATGGGTTAAAATTTTGGATGGAATTGGTGTGCCTACTTTTGTTGGTTTGATGAACAATGTTGATGTTCTTTTCTCAGATGATAAATGGAAACAGGTGTTGTTATGCTTGAAAATAGCAGTTGTTGAAACAATGTAAGATTATGCCCAGATTGCTTATAGTCTAGTAAATAGTGAGCCATCAGACGTTGCTGAAGAAGATCCAATTAAATATGACCCTGGAGTATTAGTCTATGGCACAATGGCCTCAAAATAAGTGGGGGATAAGTGTTGGATATGTGTTATATTCTTTGCATGTGTGTGTGTGTGGGTGCGTCAGATACAACAACTGCGTCTGACGATCCCTTCACCTAGGGCTTTGTCGTGTGCATTGGGCGCTTTCCTAGGGGTTTCCTAGGGGGGGCAGGTATGCCCCCCCTAGTTACGCGCAACATTTGGCACCGGGCGGTAGCCCGGGGCAAGGCCCTGAATTTTTATTTTGGGCGGTTTTTGCTATTTTTAGCGGATTTTGCTATTTTTACCTGATTTGTAAATTAATCCCGGATTAAGGGATTAGGGTTTTGGTATATATGGAATACCTAAAAACATTGTATATATTGTATGGAGAATGGTGAAATTCGATATAATGAAAATAAGAAAGGTTTTCCCAGTTGAGGGTTTCCGGTAAAAATCTCTATGTACTCTGTGTATGAGCCAGTGATTAATTTATGTATTGCTTAAGAATATATATGCATTGCTTTACTTCGTAGGTTTAAAAATTACATGTGGTATTAGAGCATGTTTTTAGCTTCAAAGGGATGCCTTTGTTGCTGAGGGTTTGGCTCGGTCTTGATAGATCAAGTTTATCTTGGGTCTGTGATAAGCCTAGGTTCAGTGGGAACTTTTGCAGTGGAGATTCGAGTAAAGTAAGAGGAATGGCGAGCTCATCTAGAATCGAGATAGAGAATTTCAACGGTAAAAACTTTGAGCTATGGAAGCTCAAGATGGAGGACCTTCTTGTAGACAAAGAACAATGGATCGCTGTGGATCCCGGTACACAGCCTACTGGTACACCATCTACAAGCACATAGGCTATTGGTACACAACCTACCAGTACACAAACTACTAGTACACTAGTTACTAGTATGTCGAAGGAATATTGGGACAAGTTGGATAGAAGAGTAAGGAGTACCATTCGACTCTGCCTAGCAGATTCGGTGTTGTTGAATGTCTCGGGAGAATATACAACCAAGGAACTATGGGATAAGTTAGGGAATTTGTATCAATCAAAGTCCCTGGTAAACAAGCTGTTTCTTCAAAAGAAGCTGTATCATCTTAGGATGGAAGATGAAGATTCTGTGATAGAACATCTAAATGCCTTTAATACTCTGGTAATTCAACTTGGATCTGTTAATATTACAATTGCAGAAGAAGATAAGTGTATTACTTTTTTATGTTCTTTGCAAGACTCTTGGGATAATCTGGTTGTAGCAATAGGTAGTACCACTCAATCTACATTGAAGTATGAGGATGTAGTT
>SNQJ01S0233276.1:14063-25945 GCA_010110895.2 Picea sitchensis | reverse complement strand
TATGATGGTGGTGATGTATTCCTAGGAGATGACTCGACAACAAAAATCTTGGGACGTGGAAGGGTTAAGTTGTTTCTAAAATATGGAAGGATTAGAACACTCCTTGGGGTTCTACACATTCCAAAACTTGCCAGGAGCCTAATATCTGTAAGCAAGTTGGATGATGTAGGAGTGGATACTGTATTTGGAAAGAACACCTGGAAGATGGTACGAGGGGAAATGGTGTTGATGAGGGGAGTTCGGTGTGGAACTCTGTACAAGTTGTTGGGAAGCACTTATACTAATGGGTGAAACAATTATGTTTTCCTTGAGTACACAAATAAAGAATACAAGACTAATATCATCCCTGAAAAGAAGACCATGGTGTGGTATCAAAGACTGGGGCATATTGGAGAAAAGGGCCTTCGAACACTACATGGTAAAGGCATGGTTGAAGGTATGTCTAATTGCACTCTGGATTTTGATTCCTATGAACATTTCATATATGGTAAACAAAATCGAGTAAGATTCCCAACTGGTGCTACAAGAGCAAAGGGAATCTTAGAGTTGATACACAATGATGTGTTTGGACCTGTTCTTATTCCATCCCTAAGTAAATTTGTGTATTATGTTTCATTCATAGATGATTTTTCAAGGAACACATGGATTTATTTTCTTAGAAAGAAATATGAGGTATTTGATAAATTTAAAGAGTTTAGGGCTTTGGTAGAAAATCAGTTAGAGAAGAAAATAAATTTATTGAAAATAGATAATGGTGGAGAATTATGCGGAAATGAATTCAAAGAATTTTGTAAGAAGTGTGGTATAGTAAGGTAGAAGACTACTCCATACACTCCTCAGCAGAATGGAGTTGTAGAAAGGATGAACATGACACTAATGGAAAAAGCAAGGAGCATGCTCAGTGGTGTCGGGTTAGGATAAGAATTCTGGGTAGAGGAAGTGGGTACAACATGTTACTTGGTCAATCGATCAATTTCATCAGCGTTGGATGATAAAAATACACACGAGGTATGGTCTGCAAAGAAACCCTCTCTTCAACATCTTAGAGAGTTTGGTTTTGATGCTTATGTACATGTTCCAAAAGAAAATAGGAGTAAGATGGATAAAAAGGCTGAAAATTGTATCTTTATTGGTTATAAAGATGGTGTGAAAGGTTATAAGATTTGGAACCCAGAAACCAAGAAGATTGTTTACAGTCAAGATGTTGTTTTCAGAGAGGTAAAAGATGTGTCCAAACAGGAATTCCTACCAACGCAAGACGGACCTGAGAAAATAGAGCTTGAGTTGGATGATGCAAAATCTGAATCATCTAAAGAAGAGGAAGCAGAAGAAGAAGAATAAGAAGAACCTCATACCCCAGTATTGAGGAAATTAGTGAGAGATAAAAGGAAACCAAAAAGGTATAGTCCACCTGATGTCTATTCCAATTTTGCTTGATCTATTACTGATGATGATCCCAGAACTGTTAAGGAAGCAATGGATTCAGAGGATAGTAAACTCTAGAAGAAGGCCATGGTTGAAGAAATGTATGCCTTGGATAAGAATGAGGCATGGGATATAGTTGAGTTTCCAGCTGGAAGAAAATCTATTGGTAGAAAATGGTTGTTTAAGAAGAAGTTTAATGCACAAGGTAAAGTGTAGAAATAAAAAGCTCGGTTAGTAGCAAAAGGTTATTCCCAGGTAGAGGGAATTGACTTTGGTGATATTTTCTCTCATGTTGCTAAGTTAACTTCTATTAGATTTCTTTTATCTATTGTTGTTTCTTTTGATATTGAAGTGGAACAGATGGATATGAAGACAACATTCCTACATGGGGATCTGGAAGAAGAAATCTACATGAAGCAGCCAGAAGGCTTTGTATTGAAGGGAAAGAAAGAGTTGGTCTGTAAGCTAAAGAAGTCACTATAGAGGTTGAATACATGGTAGCCACTCATGTAAGAAAGGAAGCAGTATGGTTACAAAAATTGTGTTCAAGTATTGGGTTGGTACAACAAGCAGTGATATTAGATTGTGACAGTCAGAGTGCAATATTTCTGGCAAAGAACCCAACTTATCATTCGAATACAAAGCATATTGATGTTTAGTATCACTTTGTGAGAGACATGGTTGAGGAAAAGAAGGTGTTGCTGGAAAAGGTTGACACTTTGAAGAAAGTTGCAGATTCATTGACAAAGTGTGTGAGCACAGAAAAGTTCTATTCTTGGGTATGTGTTATATTCTTTGCATGTGTGTGTGTGGGCGCGTCAGGTTTGACAACTGCGTTTGACGATCCCTCTAGTAGTGATATTTGTTTCATGTGCACTGAGCACTTTCCTAGGGGGGTCCTGGGTGGGGCAGGTATGCCCCCCATGGTTACATGGAGCGTTCGGGGCAACACCCCAAAATTTGTTTTTGGGGCGGTTTTTGCTATTTTAGTAGTTTACTAAATTAATCTCGGATTAAGGGATTAGGGTTTTGGTATATACAGAATACCTAAAACAATTGTATATATTGTATGGTGAATGGTGAAATTCAATAATGAATATAAGAAAGGTTTTCCCAGTTGATGGTTTCTGGTATAAAATCTATGTGTAATCTGTGTATGAGCCATTAATTAAATTCTTTTTTTCTTAAGAATCTATATGCATTGCTTTACTTCACAGGTTTAAAACTTACATCCTACATTTTGTCATAGAAATTTTTACATTGTAAATCAAACCCAAATGTATACATGCTCAGGACAACTGATTCACTTCTACTTTTAGTTTTGTATGTCGATGATTTGTTGATCATCGGTTTCTCGACTTCAACGATTGTTGCAGTCAAGAGGATTCTTCATGACAGGTTTTTGATGAAGGACATGGGTCCACTACACTTCTTCCTTGGACTTCATATTAGTCAGGATTCATATCATTGAGTTATACAAAGTATATCATGTGTAAATTATTCATTATTCACAACGGTTAATGAGAATTCTTTCATTCTTTCTCTCCTTCTTCTTCTTTCTCCAATTCTCTCTACAAATGTGTGTATTATTGTTTATCTAGATATATTATGTGCATGTTCAACACATTTACATAATGTAGGTTTGATTACAATGTTTTTGTTACATGTTTCAGTATTTTCTTTGTTTCCTTGTTTCCTCTTATGTTGAAATGTTCGTGCATGGAATATCCAGACGAGTTGTTGTAGCCACATGGTAATAAAGGTTTGATTATTATGTTGCTGTGATATATTTCAGTGTCTGAGACTTTATTTCAAGAGTTCTCTTGTTCCTGAGTTTTTCTTCACCAAGCTTCTTGAAAGCCGGATGCTCATGGCAGACTTGTCCACCTTTCTCACTAAGTCTTCCTTCTACTCACCTTTAACTTTAAACCAATGACTGAAGTTAATGAGGACCTCTCCTTATGAATTTCTAGTCTAGTTCTTGTGTTAAAACACTCTTGTACTGAGCTATGTCCATTTGACCTCCATTCATAAAACCTACCTCCACAAAACATTCTAATGGGTACTGGGCTTAATATCTTGCAATCTGAGGCTGACTCTCAGTGATAACATTCTTGGAATCATCACTGAGGAATGAATTGAAGACATTTCCATGGGATTGAATGACAAAGAAACTTTGATTCTAAAGGTGCATCAGAAATCAGTACCTTGAAGATTGCAACTTGCACTTGGTGACTCCACTGTTTCAATTGTGGCTCCCAAAGGAAGACGCACGAGGTCTACTCCACATATACCTCTAGCAACACCTGAAGCTGACCCAAAGAATATTATCAAGAAAGGAAATATTTCTCAAGAAGGCTTTTCAGTTGTTGTTCCAGATGGAAAATCTCCCTAGGAAGAATGACATTACAGAGATCCAGTTTTAGATGGTGAACTAAAGCTGGACACATTATTTTAATTGCTCATCTTTCACCATGGTGACACCACTAGTTTGAAATAGAAAATTTTTTACCTCAGTGGTATGCCTTCTATGATTTTTCAAAAATAGTTGGTTTCCCTAATCCACTGCATAGTAGAGATGAATGGGAAAGTAGCCTTCCTAAATTTCAAGGAGAAGAGTGTGAGGTACCAGCTGAACACTTGCTGGATTTTCATGATTTTATTCATCAACTTCATATCCTTCATGAAGATGTTTAGATAAATATTTTTAGGTATGCATTAGAGGGGATTGCTCGCGATTGGTGTAGATCTATTCCAGTTGTAGGTATAATCTCTTTGACAAACTTTCATGCAACTTTTAATTAATTTTGTAAGGAATATTTTCCAGCTGAACGTCTTTTTGAGGGATGTTGTAATGAGTTTTCTATGCTCCATAAAGATTCTGCTAGTCATGAAAGCCAAATTTGTGATGAATCATTCACTGAAGAAGAAAACATTTATCATAAAGACAAGAGGTGTTGAATGATATTCATTATGTTAACAACAACACAGAAACGTCTAGCATCATATCATATGTATCTGTTGTTTTAAATGTTCATGAAGATCAATATGTCTCTTTTGAATATTCTAATGACAAAGAGCAAGTGTATTATGCAGTAGATATTTCTTATGACTATGAAGCTGAGATAGATGATAAGCTAGTAACAAAAACTAGGGAAGATTTCTCTCTGTTTTTTCCTAGCTTTTCAGAATTGAAGGCAGATGGCGTTTGCTACTCTTATGAAGAAAACGCAGAGGATATACCTGTCCTTGAAACAATTTTTTTTGGCAGCCCTGCTTATGATGAAGAATTTGTTTCAAATACTAACCAAAAACAACCATTTTTTGATGAATATCCCAATGAATATGATGAAGAGCAAATATTTTTCATGGCTTCTTTGGAATCTTGTAGCATGGTTCCTGTATATGATAATTATGAATATGATCCCTGGGAGGGCCATGAAGGAGAAAAGGAAGAGCTAAATGTGAAACTTATCTCATGTCCAACACTTGTAAATGAGAAAATATCACCTAGAATTAGCCAACCTGCATCAATCCTTTATCCCCCTATACATGATGAGAACATCAAACAATAGGTAAGAAATGATGCAATAAAGGAGATAAATTCTTACCAATTTAACATTCCTTATTATAAATTCTTTGAACCTGTGGGGTTATATACGAAGTTGAGTTCTCCAAAAGCATTAGATCCTGCAAAATTATTCATCTTATCATCATTTGGGGGTATTGTCAGTGCTCCAAAACATGTTTTAATTATGCTTTCATACTTCCCTTACTTTTTGTGGATCATTTGCAGTGAAAGGAGGAATTATATCACCAAAAAGTTTGGGTGGCTATGGTAAAAGTTTTCTTTCACCTAGCACATTGTAAAAAATCAATTAGTCTAGGATTGTACATAAATAAGCTCCTTCTGGAGCATGTGTGTTTTTTTCTTTCTTTTTGTAATTAGAGTAGTGTACATGTCAACCCGTTTCCTTCAGCAAATGAATTCGAGCTAGACTCCACAACCCAATAGCTAAGGCACTAGAACTGCATGTTCTTGGCATCTCAAAGGGAGCATGCCATCCCCTTTGGAGCCAATGTTATCGTATGAAAGTTTCTAGGGTCACGGGTGACAACCATGAACGTAGGAAAGTGAGAAAGTGAAGTTTGCAACCACATAGATCCCTTGTGAATTTTGATTTAGTGCCATCTCTAAACACTTTTGGAAGGATTCTGCAGTTGGATGGAGGATAAAACTTTGGCGAGGGCGATAAGATAGCAGGCGGTCCCAGATCACAAATCATGTTCAGATCAAAAACCTCAAATCATTTTGGGGCCACAACATGCTCAGGTGTTAAAAGGCCTTGAGCGGGCTGAAATCCTAACCACAGTTTTACGGGAAGGATACATGTTGAGAGGCGGTGCATTTCGGGACCAAAATCAGGGTGGGCCCAAACCACTTCCCATGGCCCCGAAATCACATGATCGTATAATGTTGTATCCAAAAATGACATGTTACCTCCCCCTAATCATCAAGTCATGTCCCGATCCTGAGGAGGATTCAACCAATTAACAAGGAATGACTTTGCGACCTCGAAATCAGATGTTTATTTAGTGCCCTATCTGTGAGAAACACGTGGCATCCTTCTAGGTGTCAAATCCTCATCTCGATCCTGAGGAAAGATCAGTAAATGAAATGAGGGAGTGGTGGTTGAAAAATCGACTCACTCCATAAATAGGAAGCAGGGAAGCTATGGTCGAGGAGACAAAACTGTCAGCCCGAGGTACCATGATGGACGGTTTCTTATTACAAGCCCATACTGATATGAGATTGTGTGTGACAGGAGGAAACATGCACAGTCTAACATAAGGTTGTGTAGATGAAAATCCTTAAATTGGATGGCCATATCACACTCCTGGCAGTTGTGGACTAATCTGAGTATAAATAGATTAGTTAAAGATTTTGTTATGGTCGTTGAATGGTTGAGCAGAGCTCCCTATCTGTAATATTTTGATAACAGAGTTATTCTCTGGTCATGTATGAGACCTCATACTTTCTCATTAATAGACGTCAGCTTCTTTCACCATCTTGTTTAAACTATGCTAAAACACTCATGCATGGAGGATCCATACAAGGGTTGTAGTTGTATTGTAATGTAGGTTTGATTATAGTGTTGTTGTGACCTATTTCAGTATTTTATTTGTTTCCTTGTTTCCTCTTATGCTGAAATTCTCATGCATGGAAGATCCAGACGAGTTTTTGTAGCCACATGGTAATGGAGGTTTGATTATTATGCTACTGTGATATATTTCAGTGTCTGAGACTTGAGTTCAAGAGTTCTCTTGTGCCTGATTTTTTCTTCGCCAAGCTTCTTGAAAGCTAGATGCTCATGGAAGACTTGTCCACCTTTCTCACTAACTCTTCCTTATGCTCACCTTTAACCTTAAACCATGAACTGGATTTAATGAGGACCTCATTTCCTTATGCACTGTTAGTCCAGTTCCTGTGTTAAAACATTCTTGTATTGAGCTATGTCCATTTGACCTGCATTCATAAAACCTACCTCCACAAAACATTTTGATGGGTACTTGGATTATCCTCTTGCAATTTGAGGGTGACTCTTAATGGTAACACACCTATTTTTATCGGCAGGCATTCAAGGATGTGGGGAAAATTATCCATCATTTCATCACTCTGTTGCGTGAGAGATTGCTCAAGCAACTGATTAATATAATCGAATTCTCTGTCATTTTTATTTTCTTCCGGCATGGAGGTTTTCTTCAACATGCAAGAGATATTTTCCTCAATATAAACAAGATCAAGACCCAAATTTCTATACTCGGAACTCGTTGGGGACATAGACTGAAAAAAAATAAAAAATGATCAAGAATAGCCTGCTCTTTTATGACTGATTTGGATTATTTTCGGCACGAAATGAGAGTGAAGATATAATAAATAAATGTACATATATATCTTGAATATCAAATAATCTAACATAAATATATCATAGATGCAACCATAAACATAGAGATACAATAATACACAATTTATATTAATGAGCAAAATGTACAAAATTGTAGAAATACAGAGTGAAAGACTTGCTAGAATGGTGGCAACTTATCTATGAGAAGAGATGTGCGTATACTAATATTCATAAGAATATGGATTACAATGGGACTCTAAATTCCTTTTTAACATAAATAAAATCCAAAACCCTAACCTCGAAAGATGAAAAGAAAACAATTTTGTGGACCCCGTTTTGTGTAGTTTGGTGTATCAACTTCCCGGGGGCGTAACTTTGGAATACGATCTCCATTTAGGGTGCACGATTGCTCATTGGAAAGGTATCATGAAGGAGATTCATTTTGGGGGCTCATTCAAAGCCTTTAGTTATATTTTAGGTGCTTGATCTCAAAAATATTTCATTTAGGCCCTCAAGATGACCCCATAAGTTTAGGAACCGAAAACTTGTTAAAAATAGTAAGTTGCCAGAAGAATATTTTGTGCTAGTTGGAATAGGTGGGTGGTCACCTATATCCACTTGGATCAATCCTCCCTCCTTATTAAGAAATTTTTTCCATTGCATTGAGTTCCTAGAGGAGAGGGGAAAACTATTGTTGAATCTGAATCTTAGTGAGCTGCTTGCCTTGCTGGAGACATTGCGCTACTTAGTTTGTGGAAGGATTTCATGAACCTATTGTTGGCAGGGTTGAATCTATTCAACAAGTCAATCTACATGAGATGACCATGTGCAGAAGGAATCTTTGTGATTTTCTTCAATCTTTTCAACCTACTTATGTTGGATATAAGGTGCTTGGACTGAGGTTGCAGTTGTTGTAGTGTCCTTCTGTTCACCTTTTGAACAAATTGTGAAGAAGCTTAATTTTGTAGTATGAGATACTACCTTGCATCACTTTTTATGTGGGAAATTAGTCGAAACTACCTATAGTATCTTGTAGAGATGATCCACTAGAGTAGCAATGGAACTACGAGGTTGAGACTCATAAATAACATAGTGCTTCCACATATATGGCTGACCCAAGAGAATGTCACATACATCCAGCGTGGAAACATTACATAATACCTCATCCTTGAAGGGATAGATGTCGTATGATAATCATCATTGTTGGCTGACACGAAGATATCATCCCTAGAAAAGCCACATGATGTTGAATGGTTTTGGGTGTGGTGTTGTCGAAAATCCCAACTGTTTGAAGACCTCTATTGAGATGAGTTTCTTCTGGCTTCCTCTATTAACAATAAAATGTAGCGGGGTCTCCTTCAACCACATCTGTGAATGAAAAAGGTGTTCCCCCTCTTCAAGATATGTTGGTTCTTCTGGTTGAACTATTTTGGTTGCAACAATAGCAGTACGGTCTACGTCGATGATTTGTCTTCTACCAGTATTTTCTGAATTAGATTATGAATCAGGGTTCGAATCCTTGTCTTTGATCTCAACCACCAATGACTATTTTGAGTGACATTCATCAGTGTTGTGATAGGGGATTTTTTCAAAGTCACACCATTTTCAGTGTCTTTATTCATCTTTCTGTTACCATTATTTTCCTATGGCTTGGACTGGTTTTCTAAACTATGGTTGTTAGCGTCATCTTTACCATACTTTGGTTGTTACGGATTTGCAGACCTGAACTCCCACTTTTTCTGGTGCTTAAATTTCTTCTTGATTTTAATAGCATATCGATAAGAAACACCCAGTGATGAGATGTCCAGAAAATCTATTTTAGTTTGGATGTATCTGTGTAGAACCCCACGGTATTTTAGAAACAGATGTCACTCGGAGTCTTTGATACCCATCTTGGTGCACAAGGTATGGAAGGTATTGGTGAAATCTGACACTTCTTGGCCCTGCTCTTTTTGCAGTGTCGTCCATCTCATTACTAGTCCTCATAGTTTCCAACAGGGTAATATTGTTCATTGACCGCATCCACAAAAAAATCCCAAGTGGGCTTGGCCCCATATATTCCAGACTCCTCTGTGGAACTTTTCTCCCAATACGTTTCCCACCAATGTTTGAGATGGGGGATATCCTTAAGGAGTGTGAAGGTGATATTTTCCCTGTCGGAGAAATTATGAAAAGAGAAATAACCTTCTAGTAGATTTAACCATTTTTCTAGGGAATCTGCATCTATCTGTCCTTCAAATATGGGGATATCGAAATTAAATTTTACCTTGAAAGGCGAGGTGCCTCCAAATTGGCCACTTGATTAATATGCGCCTATTTTTATCGACAGGCATTGAAGTATGTGGGAAAAATTCTCCATCATTTCATCCCTCTATCGCTTGAGAGCTTGCTCAAGCAACTGATTAATAGAATTGTTTGCCCTGTCGTTTTTATTTTCCTCCACCATGGAGGGTTTATTGGGAGTGCGATAGATATTTTCCTCAATAGATACAATCTTGATACCCAACTTTCCATACTCGCACCTCGTTGGGGACATGCACTAAAAAAACAAATGATCAAGAGAAGCCTGCATTGATACCACTGATTCGGATTATTTTCGGCACAAAATGAGAGAGGATATATAATAAATAAATGTACATATATATATCATATATCCAATAATATAAAAAATATATATCATATATGCAACCATAAACATAGAGATACAATAATACACAATTTCTATAAATGAGCGAAATGTACAAAACTATAGCAATGCAGAGTGAAAGGCTCGCTAGAATGGTGGAAACTTATATCTAAGAAAATATGTGACGGATACTCACATTCCCAATAATATGGATTACAATGAGGCTCTAAAGGCCTTTTTAACATAAAGAAAATCCAAAACCCTAACCCTGGAAGATGTAAAGCCAATATTTTTGTGGACCTCGTTTTGGGTAGTTTGGTGTATCAACTTCTCGGGTGCGTAAATTTGGCATACAATCTCTATTTGGGGAGAGCGATAGCTCCTTGGATATTTATCATCAAGGAGATTCATTTTGGGGGCTCAATTAGAGCCATTGGCCATCTTTGAGGTGCTCGATCCTAAAATAAACTTCATTTAGGCCTTCAAAATGGCCTCGAAAGTTTAGGAACCGAAAACCTGCTAAAAATAGTAATTTCCCAGAAGACTGTTTTGTTCCGGTTGGAATAGGTCGCATCCATCGATATACACCTAGATCATGAATAAGGATTTTGAACCCTATGAATACTGATTCCCTCATGCCGAGGGCCAGTATTCATGATTCACAAGACACATATGGCTAAAATCCATGATGAACCACCAACACTAGGAGACAAATTTGAAATGTAATCATCATCCATTTTACTCATCATCACAAGGAGGAAAAGGACATATTTTGGAATATGAAAGGTCACATAGGGAGAGGAAATTCCAAGAAATATTTTATTGGTTTTCATATCTCATATATATTTCTGAAGAATGCGATCTAAACGATCAAGCCATCTCCTATTCACAAAATTCTGACCCGACCATGAAAGATATAGGGGACATAATATCCAAGAAACACTCTGACACAATTGCAGGGGAATCTTTATGAGTAATCCTAGACCTCGTAGCCCCAAAATGTGAACCATGTAATGATTCCCCTTCCGAAAATCATGATCATATTCAGGTGTGTCATGAATCTCTTATTGAGGAAATCCCATCATCTTCATAATTTGAAGAAATTCATGCACTGTATACAAATCTATTCGATGATTATCATTTGAATGAGAAACCATCTATTTATCATGCAATACACTCTTCACATTACTCTTTTGGTAATGAAACGTTGAATGATATACTAGATCAAGAAGAGTGCCCAACCTTGATCGATCAAACATTCATTCTTAATGAAACTTCATCTAGGATGTATCACTTTGAAACCCCTTGACAATTTAAATTTCTGTAACATGTTGAATCACAATCTAATCATAATGATCCCATTTTCGATGACTACTTTTATGTTATAGAATTGAGTGTGGGTACCAACTTATCATTCAATGATCCTTCACAATATGATATTTATGACTTTGATGCACATATGCTAATCACTGCAAATCTAAAATATGCAGAGGAAAGTGAGTTGGCTGATCCTCATGAAGAAATTATAGCAAATGAACAACCCATCACCATGCAAAGCATAAGAAACATTGAGTTGATCCAGGAAATGTTATCGCCTCAACCTACACTAGAATTACTTGTTATTCCTTAGGGGAAAATTCATAAATCATCCTTAGATTCTATTTCAATGCTCCAACACTCCTCGTATGATTTCATTGATGTCATAGGAGAACATTTGGAGATATATTTCACTCAATGTTTCCCTCGGACAATCCACCATTATCTCTCCTCTTAGCATGTGAAGTGCGTGAAATTTGAACCTAGTGAGATCTACATCAAGAGGGAGACACTCCAATTTCAATCGATGAATATGTCAAGTTTTTGTTGTCTTACGTTTACCTCTGGCATGAGTAATACCAACCACAATGTGACATACCCAGCCATCC
>SNQJ01S0233276.1:0-14053 GCA_010110895.2 Picea sitchensis | reverse complement strand
GCAGATTCATGCAAAAGTGACAATAAACACATACATGCAATATACATAGGAAATTATGATAAACTTCATACATGTACTTAAACACAACATGTAAAATTAACATAGAATTGGTACTTATATTTTTATGAGAATACCACCAACTGAGTGTAGGCCTTCCACGAACCTCCCAACCTTAGACCACGCTGCTCCAAGCTATCAACAATAGGTCACCCCTGAGTTGGGAATAAAATCCACCCAGGGTAAAGGAAATCCTAGGCTAGGCTAAGACTATGGAAAGTTACATAATGCAACAGGAAAGATTCCATCCAAGGATCCTACTTACATCCATCGCTCACAGAGTCTCATTCCCCACATGCTTGTCCCACCCCAGTAATATACACCTTCACTATTCCATGGTTCATCGGTTGCTCCACTTCCCTTCCAAGGATTCAACAACATGTCAGATCAAGAATTGTCAGAGCTCTATAGTTGTTGTTGGACTCCCTCCAGGAGAAATCACTTCCCCAACAATCTCTCTCACCTGGAGAGAGATTATCATAGGCCTGACAAACTGCTTCTTCTATCCATATCGTAAGACAAATGGGAAAGGGAGAGGGAAACAAAAAAACTCGGGTAAGGTAGGGTATGGCTTAGAAAAATACCGGTGCACGCAAGTTACAGAGGTTCATGATGGCGCGAGGTTCAAAAATGGTGAAAAATGGCTGACTGCCTGTCTGCTCAGTGCGTGAGTGAATGGGGCAAAGATCGTGAGTCCTTGTGAGTGAACACATGAGGAAAAATGGAAAGAATGGTGATTGAAAATGTGAGGAAATATGGAAATAATGGTGAGTGAACCCCCACAATGATGGAATTCCCCCCCATAAAAATACATGCGTCTTGGATGACACATGGCTCTCTAGGAGCTCGTTCCTCTCCACTTGTATTTTTCTCCTCTCCCAAAAGGAACTTAGGATAACAGGTTTTATTTTCCAAAACTTAGTATTTTAGGACTATACATTATAGTATTCCCTTGGGTTAAGCCCTCGAGCTTAGCCCCTTTTTCCTAGCACTTCCTAGTGGATTTTATCCCCCCATAAATATTTCTTCGTGGTTGGTCTACACGTAGCGACGTATTTTTATTAATGATTTTCATAATTACATATACAAAAATAGGCTCACTGGCCTTAAAATCTAGGATCTCCGACCTAATAAACACATAAACCTCCCATCTTATAAACACTTGGCTCACCAGCCTATAAACATCATTAAACATCATTACAATTTAGCAAGGACTTGGCCTTTGGGTATTACAATCCCCTCCCCTTATTTATGCATTGTCCTTAGAGCATCATATTTACATATTACAACAAGATTTTCAAAAATCTTCAAAAAGATAAGGGTATTTTCCCCACATAGCATCTTTATGCTCCTAAGTTACGTCCTCGGGACCGTACCAATTCCATTGGACCTTTACAAGCCCTATGGTTCGATTTTGGAGTTATTTGATTTTTTGGTCCATAATTCTTATTGGATGCACTTGAAAAGCACTTTCTTGCTCCACCTGAATCACATTCCAATCAATAACATGATTAGCATCATGTATATATTTCTTAAGCAATGATACATGGAATACATTATGTATAGACAGAGATGTAGTCAATGAAATCATATAAGCTATTGGTCCAATCTTCTCTAGGATTTAAAACAACCCACAATATATGACTGCCAACTTGGAACAATTTCCCAACTTCAGGGAACTTTTGTTGGCCTTCAACTTCAAGAAAACATGATCACCCACTTTAAATTACCTGTGAGTTATGCCCTTGTCAACATAGCTTTTCTGCCTATCATGGGTAGCCTTCAAATTATGTTTTATCTTCAACATTTTCTCTTCCATTTCCCTGAGAAACTCTGGCCCAACCACTACTCTGTCAGTTGGGGTTTCCCAGCTTACTGGTGTTTTACACTTTCTGCCATAAAGTGCCTCAAATGGACTCATCTTCAGTGATGCTTGGTGCCCATTGTTGTAGGTAAATTATACCAAGTGTAGATAATCTTCCCATTTATATGGTTTTTCCATCACCATACATCCTTAGAATATCCTATATCACTTGGTTCACTCTTTCTGTTTTCCCATCAGACTCGGGATGATAAGTTGTGTTGAAGTTCAGATTTGTTCTGAACCCTTTGAATAATCCTCTCCATAACTTTGAGGTAAACTTTGGGTCTCTGTCAAACAAAATTGTATTGGGTATGCCATGCAAACGTCTTACTTCCCTCATATAAATATCACCAAAATTGGTTTCCTTGTGAGTAACCTTCATAGGAATGAAATGGGAAGCTTTAGTAAGCTTGTCCACCACCACCATGATAACATCATGTTGTTTTCTTATTCTAGGAAATTTGGTGATGAAATCTATTGTCACCACTTCCCACTTCCACTCAGGAATGGGAAATGGCTGCAACAACCCAGGTGGGTTTCTATGCCCAGCCTTGACCTTTTGACACTCCAAACATTTATCAATGTACTTAGAAATCTCCTTCTTCATGCCTGGCCAATAATATTGGCTCTTGACTGCTGCAACTGGTTTCTGATATCCTCGGTGTCCAACATAAGGTACATTATGCATCTTTTTCAAAATTGTACTCCTCAATTCATGAGAATTGGGTACATAAATTATGTTCCTGTACAAAAGAATTCCATCAATTCCCAATTCATAATCTTCAATTTTCTGTTGCATTTTACCTTGCTATAATTTTTTTACCAATTCCATGTACTGCAAATCTACTTTTGCAGCCTCAGAAATTGTGCCTTAAAGATTAGTTTGATACATGCTAATGGTTGTAGTGTGCAGTTCATGCACTCTCCTGCTGAGTGCATCAACCACTTTGTTTTCCTTTCCTTTTATGTGCTTAATATCAAAGTCATACTCACAGAGGAATTCCACCCATCTAATATGCCTAACATTCAAAGTTGACTCATCAAACAAGTATTTCCGACCATTATGGTCTTTCCTCAACTCAAACCTCTTTCCCATGAGGTATTTCCTCCACTTATTCAAGGCATGCACTATGGCTACCAACTCTAAATCATGAGTGGCATATAGCCTTTCATGCTCTTTCAATTTCCTGGATTCAAAACATATCAAAAACCCATTCTGACTGAGGACTCCACTAAGTCCTTCTTTCCATGCATTTGTAAAAACCACAAATATTCATTCATATCAACAATACTCATAATTGAAGCATTGGTTAACAACTGCTTCAATTTATGGAAGCTCTTTTCACACTATGTTGTCTACAGAAACTTCACACCCTTCCTTTGCAAAGAAGTAATTGGGTGAGCAATTCTCGAAAACCATGCAGTGAATATTCTGTAGTATCTAGCTAGACCCATGAAGGATCTAAATTCTGTCACATTCGTAGGTTATGTACACCCTTTAATGGCCTCAATCTTTTCAGGGTCCACTGTTATCCCTTCTACGGATATTATATGCCCCAAATAGTGAATTGGTTATGATAAAATGAGCACTTGCTCAATTTGGCATACAACTAGTTCTCTCTTAACACTTGTAACACCATCCTCAAGTGATTCTCATGCTCTTATTCTAACTTGGAATATACAAGGATTTCATCCAAAATACAATGACAAACTTTTCTAATTATTCCCAGAAAACACCATTCATTAAGAACATGACAAAAATTGGTGCATTTGATAACCCAAATGGCACCACTATGAACTCATAATGACCATACCTTGTCCTGAAGGTGGTCTTGCTGATTTCTTCATCTTTAATCCTTACTTGATGATATCCTGAGCTGAGATCAATCTTTGAGAATATCCTTGCATCATTTAACTGATCAAAGAGATCATCGATCCTTGGCAAAGGGTACTTGTTCTTTATAGTCACTTTGTTCAATTGTTTGAAGTCAATGCACAATCTCAATGTCCCATATTTATTCTTTACAAATAAGACTGGGGCACCCCAAGGTGACACACTTGGGCGTATATACGCCTTCTTCAAAATCTCTTCAAGATGCATTTGCAACTCCTTCGGCTCTAGTGTACTCATTATGTAGGGATTCTTTGATATTGGAACTGCTCCAGACATCAAATTTATATAGAAATCAATATATCTCTTTGGGGGTAGTCTTGTTATATCCTTGAACACATCCTCAAAATATTTCAGGACCACATGATCCTTTATATTGGAACCGTATCCTTAGGTTCTTCCTCCATATGAGCTATAAATATTTGGTATCCCTTCACACTTCATCAGTTGCATTGCTGAGATCTCTCAGACAGTAACTTCCCTAGGAATTCCTTGGACTGTTCTTGGGTTCCCTTCCTCATTAAGGCAAGTAAATTCCTTGTTATGATAGTATAATATGGCATGGTGTTGGTCCAACCAATCCATACCAATTAGACAGTCATATGAACCTAATGGTAGGATGTTCAAATCTGCCTTGGTACTTATCCCATTCATGTCCATTGGATATGATTTAACCAACTCAACAAATTTTCTCTTGGCTCATGCAAGTATCTTCTACTTCAATCATGTGTGATCTAAACTCTACTTTCTTGTTTTACATGGCTGCATAGATCATAGGTACACTTCTTCCCATGCCCTCCACTATTTCTGCTTGATGTACATTGTGGATAGCTCTCACTTTTTCACTTTTGTGAGGAAAATATCTATACTTATGTTCTCCTTTACAACCCCAACATCGAATGGGTGTCTTCCTTGGCCTTTGCCCACCTAGCTCAACCATTCTATGCTCTCTAAAATATGGCTGTCCTTGAGGACTATTTCTGAAAAATGGTGGCTTGTTCCCCTTCTGCCTTTATTCCCTCTTAAACTTATTCTTGTCTTCACAAGCTCTTTGGAAAGTAGGATTTCTCTTATGTTGATCATATAAAAACTTTTCTCTCCTTATGGTTTCATCCAAAGTCTTGGGATATGTTGATTGGTCCTAAATCCCTTAAGTTCAATAGTAGGAACCAAACCTGCCACCGAGGCCCAATTAGACTTTGTAGCGTTTAATAGTGGAATGGTTCTCCAGATCTTGCGATCCAACTAATTAATCCATGGGATTTTTGTTTTCTTGCGAAGGTGTCTCCTTCAGTTTGGACTTTATATTTTTGTATTTTTCTCTTAGGTGGGACCGATATAATATGGAAACTGGTATAAACCAACTTGAAAACAAAACGGGAAAAGGGTTTTAACTACTGGAGAAGAGGCTGAGATTCGAATAACTCGCCACTCAAGCAAGCCTAGTACTAATGCGTTAACCATGTGAGCATCCAATTACTATCTAAGATACTAATTATTAGAAAGAAAACACATATGCGATAACAATGGTAAGTAAAATAATTCACCTACTCTAATCATCCATCACATAATAACACAACGATTCATCTTCATCTTTAAATAAAAGAATTGTAAAACATTGCATAATTAGATAACTTAACAATAGATTCAATAACTCTTACTCGTTACAACATCCATTCATGATACAAGATAGGAAATAGTTCTTCCCCACATCCAATCACACATGCATTTGATGAAAATATAACTTGCCTTTGGTCCAGAAGGACTTCTCAATTAAAGGTTTCTCCAAAATAATTCTTAACAAACTAGAAATGAGAGTTTCTTGTAAAAACCATCGACCTCTGACTAATCAGTCGATGCTCTTATTTATAACACAAAATTAACTAAAAATAACAACTAAAGAGCAGTTAGGAAAAACAAAACTCGCCACATGGAATTCTATCCTAACATTTTTCTAACATTCATCTTAAGATATCACTTTGAAAGGGTGACATTTCTCATACTCCGACCAACTGATGAACAACTCCTCGCAGGTATTGGCATATGGGAACTTGTGTTGTTCCATCGGGGCTGCATAAATTTCTCCAATCTCCATTGCATGGTCCCGATACTTGATCTCACTAGCACTTAATTGTTGTAGCAAAGCCCAAGCTTTGATCGGGTGTTCCATAAATTGTTGCACCTATCCTGGCGCTATGTCGGTCACCTTTGCCAGCCTTTCGGCCCATGATGAATCTTTCTTGACATGTGATTCGACTATGTCGCGCATTTCGACAAATTCATCAGGTGTGCCGAACTTGGGGAGTCCAATTTCCTTCATTACCCGATTGATCTTACTCCAGTGTTTCTCACACTTGGCCCATTTCTCTTGAATTTCTCTGTGTGGTTCCATAGAAATTTTTTCCCAATACTCGACTGACTTCTTTATGCGATCAAGACAACTTTCGTTCAACATCCAAATACCGTATTCTTGTTTATCTCAGACCTATTGGACTACACCAATGTAGTCAATTCTCTCCATGGCTTGTTGTGATTTTTCATACCACCTCTCCATATTCTTGCATGTCGCGAGTGCCATGAGAGTATCTTCCTGAAGCTCATCTATTTTTACGATGAATAAGTGTCGCTCATCTGTGAACTTGTTATAGGCCTCCTAGAATTCACTCCTTATGTACAACACGACCTGTGTGGTGTCCTGATAGTACTTATCCAAGTGGCTCAAATGTTCTAGTTAGTTCGGATGTTCTGTCATTTTGTGTGTTTATCAAATATTCCTCTGTAGTGAGGAGGATGGAGTGATCCAAATTGATCCTCCTTTTATCGGTGGTTTGTTGGACGATAGCCTTCCTTTTCCTGTCATAATATATGGTGTGTATGTCGGCTACTTCATCCAAAGGTTCGGGAATATGTTGATCCCCCCATGTGATTTTATTCCCCAGACTTTCGATGGTGTACACTTGTTCAATATCGGGTTCTAGAGGTTCCTCGTTATGCTTTGAAGGACCGGATTTTGTTTTTTTCTCATAGGGTGTCTGAGTACCGATAGAAATAGAGGTTTCAAGGATAGACTCGATACTTACCTATTCATCGGTTGTTGAAACGCCAACTTCTTGCTATGGGGTTCTTTCCTCTAGCCCACCCGACTTCGGCTCATCTCTAGGACTATCTGCTTGGGTGGCTAGTGCATCGGGAAACTTAGTGTCTGGGACACTTTCGACTTCCTTTTCTTTCCGCAGGACCTCCTGGGTTTGGACGTTGGGGATAGGAGAAGATATATTCTTAGGTCCCTTTTCTTCTTCGACATGCACAGGGGTACTGAGAGATACTTCCAGGCTCTCATCATCATCATATATTTTAATTAGCTCGCGGAGGGGGTCTAACGCACTTGTTTCTACTAATACCCCAGATTCCTCTAGCTGCACTACAATACTTGTCGATGATCCGGTCGGTGGCGTTTTGGATTCAAGGTCATATAACCCATTAATTTTATCAAGGTCTATGAATTCAGGGTCACTTGGTCCCGTCGAGATTTCTTTTGGGCTATCAGTCAGAAGCCTTGGAATCTTGACGAGGCCCAGGTTATCTCACATCTGATTCAACATCCGTTGAGCTTGTTCATACATTAGTAACCCTCTCTCCTGCACATCTTGAACTTCGGGGGAAATCCCATCCTATACCGGGGTTATCCGGGAAATCTCTGTTGTTTCGGTCTCTTCCTGGAGAGCTCCTGTTGTCTCAGCCACTATTATTTCCTATCTAGCCTAGAGGGATGCTTGAGATAATTGTTATAGGGTTTTTCCTTGTTCATATCGACTCATGGCTTTGAATCTGGTCATCCTAGGATCAACCATCCTTGCCACAACTTCATCCCAATCTTGTGCATTTTCTATGAAAATCTCATCTTCAAACATGTGATGGTCATATGGCCAGCAGGACGATAATTGCGACACATGCTTCAGGACTAGACCCTTTGGGTCGTTCTCGCAAAAATGACCAGTCTGAAATCAAAACTCTAATAGGATTAACCCTTCCTTCTTGGATTGAGCGGTGTATTTTACCATGCAAAAACCTATATGGAATCCTGTTGATGTGCGAAAATGACCGCTCGTCAACTGGAAGAGTGAATCCGGTCCAGGGTTGTCTAATTAACCCAAGCCGTTTGGATTGACTCACTCTAATGGGTTTAATGGATCCATTGGCCAATCTAAAGTCCTAAGGAAATGAAAAAATAAATAAAAGAAATGAAATAACTCACTAATTACTAATCACTGAAATAAATATGTACATCTAAATATATATACAGTTTATTTAAATAATATTTATATGATAATTATATTTGTCTAATTCATATATACAATATGTACAAATTACGAGTTTTAATCTGAACTCATAAAAAATTGAATGTAAAATAGTTCTTTTAATGAAAGTAAATAAAGAAAGCAAAAGTGCTATTTGTTTTTGGTTTGTTTTTAATCTATATGCATTCATAAGATCAAATATTAAACTATTATTTAAACAGAAAAATGTAGACAGTGAAAATTATACTACATGTAAGAATTTTTGTAATAAACAAGCAAATAAAAAAAAAGGAACAAACTAAACTATCAATCACTTTGAAGAGTGTGCATCCAACTGTTTTCATAAATCATACATCAGTCCATCCACGAGAGAAATTTGTTGTGCATCTTAACACTGTTTGGGATAAACATCGAACTGTATATGGACTGGTGTATTTAATTAATAAAACGATAGGAAGCAAAATGATAACTATGATATAATAGACTGCAAGTGATAACACATGAGATAAATCCTGTAGTTACAGCCTGCATTTAATCCATCAACATGTTTAAGGTAAACCCTCATAATATGAATTGAATGATCATTCAATTGTTTTGATAAAACTGAAGCATAAAATCGTGAACTATGAAGGAAAAACTATCTTGACAACAAAATAATCTGCGAAGACAAAAGCTATCAGCAGTCATCTAATTATCAAGATAACAAATTATAGAAAATAACAACATTCACAGATGACTAAAGCATAAAGTAAATATTTTCTATGTCCAAATTCGGGTATAAGTAGTTCACAACTAGCCCCAGGCCGAGATGCCTCTGATTACAAAAATGATGGGTTTATAAAGGCCTCAGAAAAGATAATTGTTTCTCTTTCTGAGATTAAATATTGATTACAAAAACAAAAGGGGATACAACCACCCAGATTTTACTAAATCCTCCAAAGGTAACAAAATTTCATTTATGTTTGTACAAAATGTATCAAAGATATGGCTGGAAATTCTCAAAGATGATTGAGATCAATTAGTAACCATGAAATCCTGAATATCCTGAAAAGAAAAGGAAAAATAAAGAGATTTAGATACATATTTAACCCTTAGTTTGCAAATTTCGAATTTACATAACTGGCTAGAGAATCTGCTGATTTTGTAGCTAGTTATTTTAGTAAATGAAATCCAATTTATTGAATGAATAAAACCATCTAATTTATTTAGCAAATAACTCTATTTTAAGATAAAGGAATCATACCTCTAACTATAAATCAAATCGTATCAGATGATCTTAGAATTCACTATTGTTGTTGTTGTCTCAACATTCTTTAAAATGACATTTCCCATAGTTTTCATGTGTTTTTTTACATAGGCATTAGGCTGTATATTTTGCTCATGGGTCTAATCAATAGCTTGTGGGTTAGGTAAGGGTTCACTGTGGGTTCCTTTAACACAAGCCTGGGTAGATGTTGTAGGATAGATTATAGTTTCTTCGATCACAGGTTTGTCAATTTCTAAAATGTTGGGGTTAGCAAAGCCAATTTGGGTCAAAAAGGAATCCAAATCATCGTTCTGTGATTTCAATTGATGCACCAACATAATTTTAATCAGGCCGTGGTGGAAAATACTTGAGCCTAAATGTTTCCTTTTATATCTCCTAGCCATTTTGTAAAAACTCCTCCATAGATAATATGGCACGTTTAAAGGAAACCCTATGAAAATCATGAGCAGATGCAGGTGATAAAGAAACACAAGACCAAAACAGCCTTCACAAATGACAAACTCTTTCATCACTGCAAGAAAACCAAAATGCTTACCTCAGCCACAAAGAAATTCTGATATTTTGACCTCTAAAGGACGAGATGTATCTCTGGAACGATCCAATTTTTGGGGAAACTGCTTGTGATGAAGGTAAAAGGGCCCATTTCAGTTCTGGGTTTTCAAGGGTTTGATCTAATTCATAACTGTTTTCTCAGAATAACTCTCGCAAAAACGTGTCTCGGATAGGCAATTACGGGGTTGACCAGACTGTAACAAAAGCGACTCAAAACAATTGTGGGTTTAGATGAAAGAGGTAGGAGAGGTAAGTCTGAGCGGATACCAATAAAATAAGCAGAGGGCCTGTGTGATCAAAATAAATATATGTAGGTCTCGGTTATGGGGTTTGAACACTCCCTGTCATGAATGTTCCAGTACATCACACTACCCAAGATATCAATTCGAAGTGAGAGGCATGTCAACTCATTATGCCATCCAACCAATGATGTACAGGATACAGTTTTGATGTGTTTAATTCCCATAACATGTAACGGGTACAGTTGATTTGCAAAGGATAGGATATAGATATGTTTTGTCAAACCAAATGCTAATCAAATTTTGGTATTTTAAACAAAGATAAGCATATAATCAAATAGAAATTCAACATAGGCATTTCATTGGTATATGATAAGCTTAGAAAAATTATAAAAATGAGGAAGTTGTAAGCCGATTTCCAAATCTTTTAACCTAGCCTTGGATAAAATCAAAATGCGAAATTAAGTTTCAATTGCTTGCTTCATCCTTATAATCATGAATCAAGCATGAAAATGCGAGATTAAAAGTAAAATGAAGAATAATCAAACATCATTTTTTAACAACCCAATAATCACCCTAGAATAGTGACAATTACAAGATGGGGTGATGGAAGCTATAGGAGGTGTTATTTGTCATTCAAAATAGCAAAAATATGTGGGGCTGCCAACAATGGCGACTTACTGGGAGAAGCAGTTATCTCTGTAATACGAACGAGTTTAGGTTAGAGAAATATGAAACACTTCAAATCAAAGAATAACTGAAAGGGTATTTGAACATCTTTAATAATCATGATGCAGTCCAGTTTAAGATATCTTTTGTTAAAAAGAACGAAATCAGGTGACAGACTTGACAAAAGAAAGCCATGACGTTTAAGTTAATGTTTTCAATACTATTGACAGGGCCACTGCTGCCAGCAGGCGTCCATAGCCTCAACAAGGATGTCAATTAACCCACTCTAAAGTCTATGTCCCATCCAAGAAATTTCAAATCAGAATGAAGGATGTTTATGGCCAAAGACAAGATTTATACATGAAAATTTTCTTTTACCTGACATCGCTTCATTGCCAGCGGGCCTGTTCAGTACCCCGATGAAGTTGTATTGGTGTCATTTATGCATTTACCCGCTGCCAGCATACATGTTCAATGTCCCGACGGGTTTACAAAGACTTCCCATAGCTCTCTGAGAAATTATTCACATTCTGATATAGTTTTAAAGATATTCAACAGAGCGAGGTGACGCTGAAAATTCCATTTTTGACATAACTTAATATTTCCAAGTCCTTTAAATTTTTCTTGCTAACCTTCTTCAAGATCTGAAAAATAGTTTATTAATAAAACTAATTTTCGAGGATAGGGAGACATTGTTGAGTTGCTTTCTTAAAAAGCAGGGACAACGTAAAGAGTTTTAAAGATAATCATGAATACTTTCAAGTGCAAATTGAAACTGAGAAATCAACTTTCAAACAAAATATCATCTTCAACTAGCCTACAAATTCAGAAACAGACAACAATTGATGCTCTGATAGCGTTTGACAGTTGTTTTGAGATGAAGCATTATGTTCTCTTTTTCTGAGATAGACTGTAATATAGGCACATTTGACTCAAAAAGGCCAATAAACAAAAATGAAAATAAAAAAACAAACCAGCAAAGAAATCAAAAGAGAAAAATATATACAAAAGGTGTATCTGAAAACATCATGAGAAAAATCCCTTGGGAGACTGAAAGAAAATAGAAAAATCTTGTTTGATGTGAAAGTAGTCCTACTCGTGGTACCTTGGGTCAGGGTTGAATTTACGATTCAGATTTATTTATCTCTTTACTTTCCATTTAAAATTTTCATAATAATATTGCAGCTTTGAAAAGAAATATTCAATGAAAAGAAGAGAGAAAAGGATTATGAGGAATTCCCTGACAATAATCATGTTATGGTTCTCATGGTGCACCCACTTACGTTCATGACTGCATTATTACAAAGAGAAATAGTGAGGAATAAAACTAAAAGAAAACCTATTCCTAAACCTACCCTAACTACTAAACAAATCAGAATACTACGTGAAGTCATGCTTCCAATGTAGCCATCGGAGTAACTCCAATATTGCAATGGAAACAAAATCAAACATTACTAACAAGAATGGTAATATATCAAAAAATGACATAAATATATCACACTTACCTTCATAATCATCATTTAGAAACAAAGTAAGCATGATCTTACCATTCCCTCGAAAATTCTTGATGTATGAATCATCCAACCATTGTGCAATCTTGTCGTGATAAGGGTCATAATGACATGGGCGAGTGTAAGTAAGTTTGAAAAAGTTGTCAAGATTATGAGGAAATGAAATAACCATCAGCCAAGGCTAAAGTGCCCCATTCTCCTGACAATTTTCTAAGTGTTTATTAATTTCTTCACATGGAGGATCTAAAAGGAATATGTCACGCCTACTTCCAAGATACTTAGGTAAAAACAAAGCAAGCACAACTTTATCTTTATTATGAAATTTTTTTATATATGAATATTCAAGCCATCCTAAATCCTGTCACAAAGATGAGGATGAAAACCATGAATTTGATGAAATGAATATATCAATGGGAAACTCATCATAAGAGGATTCGTGACATCAATTAGATCATTGGTTTGAATACTTCCTTTGATGAGATTGATTATTTCAAAATGTGAAGCATAAACATTAAAATTCAAGCTAATCAAAGAACGAATATGTAACGTAGATCTTGCAACATATCGTTTTTCCATGCGAGTGACGAAATTGAAAGAGCATCAAATCCAACTTCATAAATGTTATGTTTGGAATTAATTTCACCAAATTTTGGCACATCGAAAAGATTTGATTGTGATGGCAAAGAGTAAGATACTATGGGAAAAGTATCAAGTCCAACAAAATCTAAGAAGAGATCGGGATATAAAGAATAAAAGGAATAAAAAATAAGCACATGAAAAGAATCTCTTGAACTATGATAATTAACAATGGTATTCTCAAGACATTTCTCTTCACTTTTTTAAAACTCTTACTCTATTTTGGTGACTAATTTCTCAACATAATATGATCATCTAGATTTTCCTTCTGTATGATAGATAATTCAAAATTTACATGACAAACGTCTAGTCTTTCCTGTGGATAAAGTACATTTTGAGAACGAAGGTTTAAGGTTTCTCCTTCCAATTGCATATCTTCTTCTCTAATCAGTTTCATAGGAATGTTAGAATGTTCTAGATGATTTTCGTCGCTTAAGTGTTCTTCAATGACTGAGTTTAAATATTGATTAGAGCATGAGTTACAATAATGATCTTCTTCCACAATGGTCGAAGACTGAAAATATAATGATTCAAAGGAAAAACCAGTTTGGTTGTCGATAAGAACCTGGTCAATAGATTCTACCTCCTTTGCTTGTTCAAAATTTTCGGATGGATTCATCTCATCCTGCGAACTAAATTCTTCTCACAGTTGAGTGATAGGATTTGCAACTGGTTCTTCATTCACGATTGAATATGACTGAATGGAAGGGATGCAAGCATCATAGTAGAGATTTAATACAAATGACATGTCATCGAGATTAAATTTACAGAGGATATGATAGATTCTTGTCGAAAAGTCTTCTGAAGATGAATTTCCATTAATTAGCGAAGTCTGAAATTCTTCACATAATTGATTGTAATCATAAATTTCGAAAGCATCTACAAATTCATCTACAAATTGAAACCAATAAAAAATGTGACATGCTGGAAAGGACTCAAACCAATGTTTAATCTGACCTCTAAAAGTAAAAGTGAACAATCTGCATAAAGCTCTTAAATCTGAGATGTCATGTTTGATGCATTTGCACCAAAACTTGTTAAGGTGGTCTTTAGCAGATGTATTGCCTCC
>SNQJ01S0233273.1:0-14053 GCA_010110895.2 Picea sitchensis | reverse complement strand
CCTAACTTGACCATGGTGTGGACTTCATTAACCTTAATCACATGCAAAAACCCCTAATACAAGATGCATTTCCTAGGACTCTAAGCTAGGTGTAGGTGATGTGGTGAATGTGGTACTAGGGAAAGGGTGTTGTCATGAGTTGAACCTCATAGTCATATAAGATGAGTGAATAAGAGGTCTTCTCCTTATCTTTCAAGAGCTAAGGGTTATCATTATTTGTTTCCACATGTGTGCCTTTAGAGGGAGTGCTTAGCATTGAGTTACCACTCATTGAGCCCTTTTTTTTGTATTCCCTTTTTCTCTCTTTTAAAAAAAAATTGCTTAGTCCTTCTTTTTTAATTCGAGAACAAAACTTACGGATTAAGGATTTTTTTCAAGGTGGCATGATTCATGCATATAATAATATGAATTCTGGTGTTTCTTCGTCGATCATTTTTAGCTCTTTGATTTGATTTAGGCATTGTCATACATGGGAGTTTTCTTTGTATTTTAGACCTTGCCACATCACATACAATAAGTAAATAATGAAAAGGGGAAATGATGAAAATGCATGAAAATGGTGACGAAATGATGGGGTGTGAAAAATGGATAGGGAAAATGAAGGGAATGATAAGAAACACCTACCTAGGTCACTAGTGGTGCAACTCAACTTATTGGGTGACACATATCTGGAAGTAAATTATGAACACACCATGGAACAACCTAGTAAGAGTTAACAATTCACAGTGTTATGAGCCATCGTAGAATAGACTAATGATCACCATGGGTCATGATCATCATCTAATAAGCAACATCATCATGTCTGAGAGGAAGAGCATAAAGAACATAAGGTACAACATTATCTGGTAAAATCTCCATCAAATACCTACGCCATCATGGAGTCCCAGGTTGAGCAAATGCTAGAAATATCTTTGGCAAACATTCATGGATAATCCATAGATCTCATCTGTGGAGTTGTTGGTTGGGATCAGAATCATAAGTGCATTGATCCTCCTATCACCCCTACAAGTCATGGGGTAACATGGCTTGTTATCGTTCAAACTCTCCATAGATGGGAAATTTCTAACCATAAATAAGAGAGCCTAAAGGAAACTACTAGGCAAGCCACCTTGTCACCTCAGTGGCCTTTCCTGATTCGGACTAAATGGAGAATCTAGTCTAGAGGGTATACCTACTGTTAATCAAGCTAAATCGTTGTAATCATGGGAGTGACCCTTTAGCTTAAATCGATTATGAGAGTTATTAACCAAACAACCATTTTACTTAGAATGTGAGAAATGTGATGCAAGTACTTGTTTGATCAATACTAATTTAAGCAGAAGCTTCCAATTACAAACAAAATGTGGAATTGTGATCAACAAGAGCTTATTGCTTTGAGGTTAGAAACAAATTAGTGATTTATGACCTTTTCAGCAACCAAATAAAGAGACAAATTTCTTAGATGCATTCATGAGAAAATTGTCCAATTAATGCACTGACATAAATGAAGCATTCAAGGTAAGCATAGCAAAACACATGTTACCAAATCAAAAGAGTGTTACAAACATGTAATAGCGATATTAATACAAGTTTTTCTTAGAACTTAGCAATAACCAACGATTAAATCTATGAATCGGTTGCAATATGAATCATGAGATTATGGCATCCACTTATGTTATAACCATATTTTGCAAGTTGCTTAGAGTAAAAGGAAAAAACGCTTGCATCAACTATCCAACATATAGCATTGAGATACTAAGTATAAGTTTTGTCAATTAACAATATAATAAGATTTAATGAGACTTAATGGTGATCAAAATACAAGAGTTAAATTGTTGTTTAGATATGTAAGTGTTACTCATCATCATCCAATCACAATATCCTATAAGTGCATGAAAATGTGAAAGATTAATTGCTTAGTGATTCAAGTGTTGCATATGAAATATTGCCAAATTATGAGTATCATGTCGATAAAATACCATCAAATAATGAACGAAATCCCATAAAATGGCACATTTAAAGATCAGATCATATTAACCAACACTTAAGGTGCAATGTAGATGAGTTATCCTTGATCCAAAATCTGTCATGTAGTCGTTAATGCAACAGATTAATGATAGGAATAATTACTCAAGTGAAAAGGATTATTAAGATCTCATAAGTGAATAATATCAATGTTTGATCAATCCCTTAAACACATCATATACTAACAAATAAAATGAAGCACAAGAGCATGGTTTACTTTTGGTGCTATTTTGGTTATATGCACCTTGCTATATACATGATAAATTTTGCATATTTGTGTATAATGGTTTGGATCCATGGATTGCACATGAATAATGTGATATTTATTATTATTATTATTGTTTTTGGTCGTCGATTTGTGGTCGATTTTGTTTCAGGTTTTGTTTGGTTGTGGTTTTTGAGGTCACCTAGTTTGATGATCGGTGCAGTTCTGATAACATTGGATACAAATTGAGGTTGTTGTCTTGTTAATGTAAGGTGGTGAAAAATGATAGAACGTATAAGACTTGACACAACAACCCAAATGAGGCTAATTTGGAGGATGGAGACATAGATTTAGAGCACTTGGAGGATGAAATTTTGTCTCATGTGATTTATGATTTTGATCATGCAATAGAGATGCCATCCCCATTCACTACCATTATCGGCACTAGCACCATTGTGCGGGGGGAATGTAGTTCATTGTGGTGCTCATCCCTATGTTCCATGACCACTTCCACCTACTCTTGTTGTTTGACCATGGGAAAGGAAATTAGAAATTGGTCATTGCAAGAAGAAAGCTTAGTAGTTAGTAGAATTATTTGTCTATTTTAGTTTGGAATGTAGATTCTAGAACATATAATTATTTGTCTTTATTATGATGTATTTTGTAAACTTTATATGACAATTTAAGTTTGAATTTTGAAACTTTGAACTATTGATTGTGTATTACAACTCTTTGGTCATGATGCCATGTTTCATTTGATGGTTGATGCTATCAATAGTAGTTTGTTGATGACAAATTTTATTTGTTGAAACTTGAAACTTGAAGTTTGATGATTGATATTATGGTTGATCATTTGATGACCATCTTACAAGTTATTGTAGCAAACGAATGGATTCGTGCTAATATACACAAAATGAGGGTAGGGATGGAAAAATGGAAGCCAATCACACACACACACACACACACACACACACACAACTAAAAGGGAAAGAGAGGAGAGTGGAGTCACCACTCGATTCCGAGGACAAACCAAGAAACCATAGGGTGAGACAAAATAGGATCAAAGGAAGCCACTAGATTAATTTAGGACTTTAAGAATCTTGTTAATGTCAACTTAACACTATAGGTGATTAGGGTCCTTCACTTGGGTTTCAAATCAGGTTTTACCAACAAATTAATTGGCTGACATTAGCTAGGGTTAGTAGTGAGAATTCCTTTTTAATGAGCTAAAAATGTTTGGAAAATGCAAAGAGAGAGTGGGAAAGAACCATCCACAATTCACTTCTTTAGATGATGAAGCTCCTTGGGCTGAAAGGAGAGTTGTGACATGCCTCCAAGTGTGATCTATGTTGTGGAAGATCCTACACATGCAAATCCAAATTCCTACAAGATAAGACTTGACCCAATATCCAATACAAAGATACATATATATGCAATATAATAAATAAACATTAGATATACCATTGAAAAGATAAATGAATAAGAATGAAGAGTAGAGAAACTCTAGTTTTCTTAGTAGATATGATACCTTTGTTTCCATAGTTGTGTTGGAACATCCTTTAAGGTTAGGTTGAAAATTCCAAGGTATGAGTGGAACTAAGACATTGAAGATGCCCTATGATGAATCAATCAAAATTGCAAGGTTGGAGCCAAGATAGCCACAAGAGATCCATGTAGAGTTGCTAGACATGATAGGGGCAAGTAACCCAAGGGATTGAGAGAAGTAGAAGGAGTTTGATGGCTAATTCGTGTGTGTGTTCAGCCAAATTAGGGTTTTTTCAAAGATAGATGAGTTGTCCTAGTTCAATGGACCTTAGAAAGAGGAATCAATTGGTATAAAAAGGGAAGGGTGTGACCTCAAGGAGTAGGGGAATGATAGGTTAGTCGTTGAGGTGTTTGAGTTGTACATAATCGTCGTACCATCCTCGTTGAATTTGTGCCATGGGCTTGTTATAATGGTGCCACAATTTTTTAGGGCCAAAAGGAATTTTTTTGACATGTCATGGGTTTATAGTCATGGAACTCACAACAAACATGTTGTGCGCTTTCCTCTAAGAGATTAGGTGGGGTTTGACCATATTTTTCTTTGTAAGTAGCAAGTCCAAAATAGGTTTGGTCTCCTATGGACTTGAAATGAGGCAACCTAGGTGACCATGGACCAAACATGGGGGTTTTCACCTTGGTGAACCCATGAAGTTAAGAAATACCCCAAGTGGGTACCCTGAGGGTCAAAGTGAGTCAAATTGGTGAGTAAGGACTGGAGACCAAAGGGGAAATATGATGGGACTCTTAGGAGGTGATCCATGATGTTAGAGTTGTTGTTGAAAGGTAGGCTTATGTGATCCCTCGAGTGAAAATTTTATACGCTACATTGTTTCCCTCCTTGGAGAAGATCATATCCATGAGATGGTAATATTAATGAGTTGGAAGGAAGTAGAGAAGCAGACAAATGCATGGGAGTGGTCTAGGGGTCCTTGTAGTTTGAGCTAATACCTTGATGTTATGAGGGAATCCTTCATCAATTGGGCCATGATACCCTACATTATGTGTGAAGGCCCAGCCTGTGAAACATTGATGCAAGGTGGGAGCTACAGGGTGACTTGTGGGTGTTAGATGTTAGGTAATTGAAAGACAAAAGAGAAATAAAATCAAGTAAGAGATGCATGACAAGAACGAATGTTAGGATAGGGGAACTAGCAAGCTTAAGTACTATGTAAGGAAGAGAACAATTAGACTATAAAATATAGACAATGAGTAGTGAGTCTAATATGTAAGTGATGTATTAGGTAAATTACGAGGTTAGAAATAAACAAGTCCTAATCATCATGTTATTGAAACAATGAGTAGAATATGTAATAAAACATGAGTGAGTCTAATGATAATAATAGCTAATAGATTGTAAAATCATTAGCGACCAGTAAGGATAAGAAAGTGATAGTTTCATTTACCTATAGGTGGGATCTAGCCATGTATGCATGTGTTGGAATGAACTAAGTAATTATTGTCCCATGTGGACAACCACCCCAAACAGTTTGTCCTTTGAGGCCCCCCCAAACCCATAAAAGATGCTTAAAATATATTTCCTTCACCACCACATGAAGAAAATCTTGTGATCTTACTTAAAAATTATGCTTCCTTACTTATAATCCTCTAAGGGAACCCACCTAGGCACTCTAGGACATCAAAATTCCTTTATATGACATTTTACCATAAGTGCCTATGAAAGTTTTGTAAAAGTCTAAGGGAAGGAAGTGTTTTGAGGTCTTAGGTAAAGGACATGCATGTTTCAAACTATAATCAGATCGATGGTGGTGATGGAAAAAAATTAGTGGTGGTAAGTGGCCCATGACCCCAACTTAAACATACCTTAATCTTATGCATTGCTCCTAACGACCGAGATTATCTTTGCATATTTGGATCAACAACTTACAACCATCCACAAAGATTTGGGGAAATTTAGATGTAAACTGCCTGAGTTGTTGCAACCAAGATTCTACCTGCTAATTTAGATTGATGATTCTCGTGTGTTCACACAAGTTGAAGAGATTGGAGGGTATGGGGTGCCAAAGATGTGGAAAATGGTGGATATCTGAAATGGTGAACTGCCATCCACCCATTTCCTTTTAAAATTTGGTAAATGGTACACCAAGTGCCATGGATGGCTAGGATTGCCTCCACAGGTTGAGATCTATAAATCTCTGTGACACAATCTCTCCCGCGGATGAGGATCAATGACTCATATCTATCCATGGGGAGTTAGGGGAATAAAGGATAGAAGGTATTGTTATCGCCATGAACACCTCAGATCATCCTAAGGTCAAGATCTAGCTCAATGGTCTATAATACATCAGCGAGAGTGTTCCCTTCCAATGTTAAAAAGTGTGGTGCCCATGGGATCAATGACCATCGATGAGGATGGAGATGCAGAGGATATTTGAGATTTCGGATCTCTCGACCCAATAAAGAAAATTCCATGTGGAAGGCCCATTCGTATGATGGACAACTTTGTGCAAATTCACCAATTTATGAGAAGATCCAAGATTTATTGGCCACATGACTATAGGTTTTATGGCATTAAAACACTATAATGAATCTCTCGCCTCATTTTGTGAATTCTTGTAGGAGATTCTGGAAAAGAAGAATTCTTTGTATTTGGTGATTTGATTATGGTTTAGTGGTGCTTCCTACACCATTCAAAACAATATCTTAAGTTGTTATTTGGATTTGAGCTTTTGTCTAGGTTAGTTTGACCATTGACCTACTTTTTGATTTTGAAAGTTTGAGAAGAAAACTTGTAAAGAACGCCTTAGGGCTAGGAAAGAAACATCTAGGTCCGAAGAGTCCTTACCCAAGTTCTCAAGTTTTCGCTCAACTTGAGTGACACTTCTTCCTCCAAATTACCTCTCTTCTTGGACAATTTTACAAAAATGGCCAACCCTACACTTCAATTTTTGTTAAGAACCAAATATCTATAGCATGAAAATCCTCAAAAAAATTACTCAATGCCTTGAAAAAGAAAGAATTTCATATAATAAGCCTCTTGGGGAAACCTCCTTTACCCCACTTAAATGTTCAAGTACAGATGATTCAAAATGAAAATGTCTCCTTGGTATATATAGGAGACTAGAATTATAATTACAACTAATGGCCTAAAAGCGACATAGAAATAAAAATAACATTACTAATCTAATATGCCCCAATTAAAGGGAATGAGCCAATATTAGGGCTTAACATGCCCCCTCCCTTGAGACAAGTGTTGTCATGATAGCAGTGGCTTTCTGGATGCTTCTAATATAAAGACTCATCTTCCGTGGAATCTTATTTGATTATTTTCCCTCCATTTAATGAGATACTACGAAATGGATCTATTCATAGTTTGAAATTCTTATTAGGTGATGTGAGGGCTCCAATATAATTTTTACTTCCTCATCAAGTTCACGGAAATATAGTTTGAAGCGGGATCTTGTCACCTATAACCTTCTTTAAGCATGAAACATGGAAGCTAGGTGTACTAGTGAAAGTCGGGAGTAACTCCAATTTGTATGCCATAGTACCAATATTTTTTAACCTATATAAGGGCCATAGTACTTTGGTGATAATTGTATCCTTCTTAGCTGTTTGAGGGACATATGTTTGTATGGTTGTAGTCTTAAAATACCCAATCCTAGCAAACTTCTTTCTCGATGTTAATTTTGCTTGTTGTTTCATGCGATTTTGTGCGGTGGTTGAGTTGTCCCTTTAAGATTTGGAGAACTTGTTGTTGATTCTCGTGTGATCTTCCTTTGCTTGAACCTTAGATTTTTATTTTTAGAGAAAAGTGATGGAAGGAGGTGGTATCCATGAGATTACCATAAATGGTGTCATTTTGTTCGCGGTATGAAAGGAAGTGTTATACCACCATTCTACCAAGGTAACCATTTGAACCATTGTGTTTTGTTTATCAAAGACAAAACAAACAGCAGAGGTATCTTTCCGGACATTTGTTCACTATCTGGGTTTTCCCATCCCAGTTGAGGGATGATAGGATGAGCTATGAAGACCAATTGAGTACCAAACAAAGAAATAATTACGTCCAAAATGCCAGTGAGAGATGGGACTATATGTCACTTACAATAATCTTTGGGATGCCATGTAGATTTTGAGCTATCTCCATGAATCACGGTGGCAATAGTACTGAATTTGAAGGGATGAGAGGGGAATGCTAAAGTGTGTGTGCTTGGTGAGTCTATCAGCAATCACCATGATGACACTCTTTCCTTGGAGACTTTGGTAACACATTGATGAAATCCATGGAAACCTCCTCCCCAGACTTGGGATGGATAATGGTTGTATGCAAAGACACAGGAGGTCTTAATTGTTTTATTATTTTGTTGTGGAAACCAAAAATTCTACCACAAACCTTTGAACATCGAGTTTTAAGGCCATCCCAAAAAAAATCCTTCTTGACTCTATGGTAGGTTTTCAAAAATCGAGTGCCCTCCTACTGGAGGAGTCACTTAGTCCAATAGTACCTTTTGTTTGAGTTGGGAGTTCTTACATAAATATAGCCCGATCTTTTGCACCATAGTGAATCATTTTCCCATGTAAAAGTATCACGATGCACCGGAATCTAGCTGCAACCTTTCAATGAGAGTCTACACTTTTCCGTCATTCTTCCATTCATACCTTGCTTCTAATATCCAATCGGGTTGGATGATAGAATATGAAGAGCCTCAACATCTTCATGCTTTCTTGAGAGTGCATGTACCACAACATTTTGCTTCCCAACACATAGGCAGTTTAAGAATCATAACCCAATATCTTGGTTACCAATTTTTATTGTTCTTAGAAGATAGTCTTTGTTCCAAGAGTATTTAAGACTATCATGATGTTTTTGACCTTGAAGTGCCTACCTATTAGGTAGATGCCATTTCTTCAATGCATGTAGTATTACACCCTCATTTCTTTCTCATAAATGGGTTTGTGTAAGTCCTTTCCCTTGAGTGATTGACTTTTAAAATCTAGGGGCCTTCCTTCTTGCGTTGGGACAACACCAATTCCATTTCCCAGGCATCACATTCCCACAATAAATGTTTTGTGAAGTGCAGGTGGTCCAAGGCGGGGATCTTTACATCACCTCTTTAAGTTGTTCAAAGATTTAGTTGCCTAAGGTCCATGAAAATGCATCCTTCTTAGTTAGTGTTGTTAAAAGGTGCTTGGCTATTCTTCCATAGTTCGAACAAACTTGCAGTAACACATCAAACCCAAAAATCCTCTAAAGATTCTTTAATGTTTTGGGAATGGGTCAGTCCATCATGTGTAATTTTGTTAGGCTCTACTGTTACACCTTCATGAGATACAATATGACCCAAATACTTTACCTCTTACTCCAAAAGAAACATTTGGATGGTTTGGCATATAGTTGTTTCTCCTTTAGTAGTTCTAGCAGCACCTTGTCAACATGTAGCACTTGATCCTCCCAAGACTTTCTATAGATTGAGTATAACATCAAATGCCCAGCACAAATTTTTAGAAGAGGAAGGGGCTTGCAAGTAAATTCATCAACCCTTGGAATGTGGAAGGGTGCATTTAGCCAGGCCAAAGGCATAACCAAAAATTCTTAATGGCCTTCCTTGAGTTGAATGTTGTTTTGGGATATCTTCTTCGCTAAATTCACGATCACGATGATACCCTGGACGAAGATACAATTTTGTGAAATAGATTGCTCCATGTAGTTCATCTAACCAGTTCATCAATGGCGATAATGGGAAACTTATCTTTAATGGTGATCTTGTTGAACTCTCTATAATGGACACATCGCCATGAGCTATCTTTCTTGAATACCATTGCTTGGTTGGTAGAACTTTGGCTAGGTCCTAATAATTCGACCTCTAACGGCTGTAGCCATGAAACTCGAGATTTCACTCATACAGGTGTAGAGTTGTCTGTATGGCTAATGTTGGGAGGAACACTCGGGGAATTAGGTGAATTTCATGATCATGATTTCGGTGGGTGGAAGACCTTTGGGGATATCTTCAAATGCTGGAATGCTTATAAATGATCCTTTGGAGATCTTGAGGAATAGATGGTTTAGATGTTTGAACATCTAGTGAGCATAGTTGTGCAATAATGCCTTGATGCCCCTTTTTCAATAATTTTGTCATGCCATTGAGCTTATCACCTTACAGGGTTCCCCTGTGATATGTAACTAAATTTATTTTCCTTTCAATGAGAATTTCATGAAAGTTCTTGAAAATTAAAGCCATTGTTCCTAATAGTTGTAACCATTGGATTCCTAATTTAACATCTGCACACCATGGGTATAGCAATCATTGGACTATTCATTACATATTCCCCATGGTAAAGATTGATCTTATTGCATTTTCAGGAGCAGTTGATAGTTCCTCATCTGCAATCATTACTTGAAACTCTAGCACTAGATATACAAAACAGTGAGATCTTTGGCTAATTTATAGTGAATGATGAAATTATGAGGTATACCAGTCAATTAGGACTATTACCTTTTTTCTTTTGATGTATCCTTCAATCTTGAGGGTTTGAGGGTGCTAATTCAAACCAATGCATTACTGCGATGTCGTGAGTCATCTCTTCAAACGAAATTGCTTCTCGTTTTCATCTTGAGATGGTTCTTGTTGTTCTTACCCTCTTCACAATCTATGTAGAATAATTTCTTCTCTCCCTCACCACTTATGTCCCTCTTGTGCCTAACTTACGTCACAATTAAAGCATAAACCTTTTTGTTTTCTTTCCTCAATTGTTGAGGTGTTTAGAGAAGGTTCATTGTTCTCTCTATAGATGTTAGGATTGGTCCTTCTAGTAGCCATAGCCATATTTTACTTTCAACATTTCTTGCCACCTTAAATGCATTCTCAATGATTTGGGTTCCCAAAGGAAACCTCATGTTGAATGTTATCCTTTAAAGTTCCTATGAATACATCAATCAAGTGCTCCATCACGGAATATTGGTTACCTTTATATTCAATATTTTGGAGGATTATCAATGTGCTTTCGGTAACTAAGCAGGATTTATAAATTGGCTAAAGGAATGGCTACTATATCCTCATAGTGTGCTATCATTTCTTAGTGAAAATTGTCCAAGTGACGGTGATTCTGAGAACAAAGCAATCTATACCATACAAATTGATTAGGTTCTAAATATAAAGAAGCAATTAGGACCTTTTTTGTATGTGACACATTATGGAGATCAAGAATTGCTCCATCTGAAGTATCCATGATTGGGTCCTTGCCATCAAATTCCTCATATCAATCTTAGGAGCATGGTTGGTCTTCAAAATAGAGTTGGAGTTTCTCCATTCTTGATTCACCTTCCTTTATTGTCCTCATCCTTGAATTTCATGGGATGCATTTTCACTTTCATGTGTCTTCTCTGTTCTGAGAATTTTCAATACTTCCATGATCTCCCCTTTTAAACCATCTATCTTGGTATCCAACAGCTTCCATTGAATCCATCAACTTAGCCATTGAATCCATATTAGTATCAACAGCTTCCATTGAATCCATCTTATTTTGTAGTTCATTTATGTCCCTTTGATACACCTTCATCAAGAGTCCAAGTAGGATTTTACGGAGGTTTATTTGGTGTAGAGGTTCCTTTTTGGGTGGCATGTTAGCCAGATATCACTTTTGAACCTTGATTTTGGGGATCTGGTTACCAGCCCCAGACAATATTTATTTGTTGTATCTCCCAAGTTTGACCCTTACGGGTATGAAAATTTACTTTATGCATTTCGATATTTCTTCTCTGCAATACCATAGGTCTAATAAAGGGTAGATGTGACAGTGGAAGTTGTGGTAATTTCCCCACAACTTGCGATTTTTGGCCTTTCGGGAGATCTCACTTGTATAGTGTTCCCCTTTAAAATAATTGATATAAAATTCACAAAACTCACCAGAAATACCAAAGACTATCCATAATCCAATGTAGCTAGTCCCACACAATTTGGATACTCTAGGAAGAAGAACATGATTGTTTTACAGAAACCTGCCTTCTTGAGACTAGTCAATGGACTAGTCGGATACCCTATCTTACAGGAGGTGTATCTGGAAATTGCGGTATTAAAGATGAACTTTTACCACAGATACATTACTAATTTCTGAAATATCCTTAGGAGCTCGAGTGCGAAGCGTTACAGAAATATTTTTATAGAAACAATTCATATTGACTAGGTTAGGGATGATTCCCGAACCACATCTTGTATGGGATATTATCTCGAAATTATAGGGGCTCAAAGGGCAGATTTTGAACCCAGTGTACCTTGACCCATCTAATAAATATCCTCAAATCCATTCCTTACGAAATGTTTGTTGAAAACAATTTATAGTGAAAATTCCAAGGTGTGTCTCGGATGTAGTAGCAAACCCCAAGACCTTGAGCTCGATACCATATGTTAGAACCAAATATCAATATAGCATAGAAAATCTCCATAAAAAGTACTCAGCATGAAAAGAAATTTCAGATAATAGAGAAGCCTCTTAGGAAACCTCCTTTTACCCATAAATGTTCAAGGGTACAAGATGATTCAAAATGAAAATGTCTCTTGGTATATATAGGAGACTAGAATTTATAATTACAACTATTGTCCTAGCCCGACATAAATAAATAAAATTACTAATCTAGCCAATACTTTAAGTAGGGAGTAATGAGTTAATATTAGGGCTTAACAATTTTCCTCACCGAAAATGTTGATAGAGGTCTCATTTGGTTGATTCGTGAACATAATTGAGAGGACACCTTATTAGTCCTCCAGGTTAGCACAACATGTTTTCCCTGGGACCTACCTCTTTCATGAATTTGTGAGCCTGTGTGTAATTTTTTTTTAATAATGTCTTGCTGTTATGTTCATTGATTGGACCAAGGTAATATTCCCCATTACTCCCATAGCTATCACTTATGTGATAGGCCTTGGGAGTCCATGTCCACTCCTCTACCTACTCCCAATAGGCCATGGGAATCAATCTAAATGGACTACATGTGGTCTGCACCTTCAACCAAGCGTAGTGTGGATTTATGTATGTCTTCATGTTTTTTGATCGATTCTCTAAGATGACATTTTTTACACCTTGAAATTATCCTGATTGAGGCCATTACTAAGCTCTTCTTCAAGTGTGTTTAGGTCATTTTGGGTTCCCACGGACCATTATTTCATATCGAGAAAGTAGGTTCTTGTGAGCACTTTCTAGTCTATCCTATGGTTGATAGTGGACACCAAGCTAACAAATTGATTTCCTTCCACCCACATATTGATGGACAAAGAGAGGAAGTCACCAAGATGATTTTTTATATCCTGAGGATGTACAATTCTGTTAGGGTCCTAAATGGCACATAGGTAGAACAATATATTGAATGTAATAAAGGTCAATGTAATAAGGCCTTGCAATAAAATAGGAATAAGTCAGATGTAAAGAAGACTTAATAGATCTTCCTCTTCTAGAGAATATTCCTCTAGATATATTATTGTAATAGAGCTCTTCTCAATTGGAGGTTGCCTGAAGAGAGGCCTATGAGCGATTGCTTTGAGAATCAAGTGTTATTACATTTGTTATTCTTATATCATTTCAATGATATTGTGGTGGTGTTAAGTTTATACTTTGTTATTCTTTTCATTTTCTAGAATTTTATTTCTGTTAAGCATGCATGTCACGAGTATGTATAATTCCAAACATCCATGCACATTGTTATTCTTATATCATTTCAATGATATTGTGGTGATTGTTCTGGTTATACTTTTGTTATTCTTTCATTTCTAGAATTTTATTTCTGTTCTGCATACTTTTTATATCTGGTATATTACAAATTCCAAACATCCATGCACATGGGATGATAGTCTTCGTTATGTTCAACATAGCCACAACAAATCCCTCCACAACTCTATTGACCACAACCCTTTTCAGGTGTGCTTGGGGTTCCAACCATTGGCCCCCATTGACATAGCTCTTCCCATTGTAGCTACACAGGAAGAGTCCTCCCATGCTCAGAACCATGTTGATCGAGCAACCAAATTTGTTGAATGACTCTAGCACATCCAACAAGTTTATGATATTTTGTAGATAGCCAATGCTAAGTACAAGTAGTGCCAGAATCAATATCAGGTACCACACAAGTTTAAGGTGGGAGATAAGGTATGGTTTCATTTGTAGAAAGAGTGCCTCACAAGACCCCATCAAAATATTTTCCCACTTCGATACAGACCTTACTCCATCACCAAGACTATGGGTGAGAATGATTTTGAATTATGTATTCCCTTTTCCTTGGCTTGCACCCTATATTTAACGTGGAACCGCTTTGAACATATTTTCCACCTCTCTTGGACACTTTAGATGTGG
>SNQJ01S0233272.1:0-14053 GCA_010110895.2 Picea sitchensis | reverse complement strand
CTTATCCTTTCTTTAAATGTTCCCTTTTACGTATTGGTTACGTTATCCCCCTTTGGGATACGTAACCCCATTTAACCTTATATTTTATTTCCCCCCTTTGTTTAATACTTAATTAATCAATTACTTAATTAATAATCAAATTAATCATTAACCATTAATTAATTAATAATCAAATTAATAATTAACCATTAATTTAATACTTAATCAATTAATGACTCACTTAATAATTAATCATTCATCAACCCTTAATTAAAGAGTTAATCATACTTAAGCTAATCATAGTCAAAAATAATTAATTAATAACATATAATTAATTAAGGTTATATAATAATTAATTATAATTTAGCTAATTTTTAGGATTATTTATGAAATTATTCATATTAATAAGTAAAGGGTCATTACATTTCAGAAATGTTTCCCTTACCTAATAGGAAGAAACTTCAAAGTAAAAAATAATAATGATAATTTGAAGTACTTATTGGAGAAATGATTATCTTTAGAAGAGAAACAAAAATGGGTCACAAAGATGCTAGGTCATGACTTTGAAATTATATACAAAAAAAGAAAACATAATGTTGTGGCAGATTCCCTTTCAAGGAAAGAAGAAGAAACATAAGGTTCATTATGTGTTATTTCTATTCCACAATCTGATTGGGTGGAAGAAGCAAGGATAGAATGTAATAAATATCAAGAGGTATGCAAGGTGATTCAACAACTACATGAGGACCCCAGTTCATTAGATAATTGTGTATGGAAGAATGATTATATGGTATAATGATTGCTTATATTTATGTAAGAAATCTCAACTCAAACAGAAGGTACTTTTGGAATTGCACACTTCTCCTATATGAGGACATTCACGATTCTTGAAAACATGCCACATGATCAAGAAGGATTTCTTCTGGGAAGGTATTAAAATTGATGTTCATTTTTTTTTTTTCGAAATGTTTAGTCCACCAATAGAATAAGGGAGAAACGGTCAAGACACCAGGTCTCCTACAACCATTAGCTATACCAAGTCAATGTTGGGAAGAAGTTTCAATGGATTTTATTACAGGTTTAACCAAATCTGAAGGAAAGACTATCATCATGGTAGTAGTGGATCGATTGACAAAGTATGTCCATTTTTTCTCTCTTTCTCATCTTTTTAAAGCAAGTATAGTAGCCACAACATTGATTAAAACAATTCAAAATCTACACGGAGTTCCAAAGATTATTGTAAGTGATAGAGATCCAATTTTCACTGGAAATTTTTGAAATAAATTATTTTCTTGTTTGGGTACTCAATTGGCTCACAACTCATCTTACCACCCTTAATTCAATGGGAAAACTGAGATTGTGAATAAATGTCTAGAAGGATATATTTGTTGTTTTACATACGATAAACAAACACAATGTGTCAAGTGGTTTCCCTTGGAGTAATGGTGGTACAACTCATCCTTCCATACTTCATCAAAAAAATTCCCATTTCTAGGACTTTATGGATATCATCCTCCATCCATTACATCACTATTGAAAGGGAATACAAAGGTTCAACAGGTGGAGGACTACATAGGTAACCAACAAGAGTTTCTCAAACCATTGAAGTACAACTTGGTTATGGCACAAAATAGGATGAAACAATAAGAAAATCAATATCAAAGTGAAAGGAAAATTGAAGTGGGGGATTGGGTATTTTTTAGGCTACAATAATATTAAAATATGTCCCTCGAGCAACAAAATAAGGACACTAAATTAGCACCCAAATATTATGGCCCCTATAAGGTTTTGTAAAGGATTGGAAGTATGGATTACAAATTGGATTTGCCTCCATATTCACGTGTACATCCAATCTTCCATGTTTCTTTCTTAAATAAGGTAATCAACAACAAGATCCAAGTTCAAACTATTTTTCCAAAGATTAATGAAGAAGGGAAAACCATACTAGAACCAAAAAGAAACCTTGAAAAAAGGATTAAGAAAATAAGAAATCAAGAAATCACAGAGTACCTCGTCAAATGTGTTAGCACTCTATAAATTTTTTCTGACTAATAGAAAAACGACAGAGGTAACTAGTTCAACCAACTTTGGAGCTGGGCACTAGATGGTACTGCTTTACATGAACAACTTGTTTTCAGTAAGGAATATCAACAACCTTCACATGAATTTAATGATCATATGGATGATTACATGGAAGATTATTTCAGTTCAGAATTGCAGCATGTGGTCAACTACCGGCTTGAAAATGCAGATGAATCTGATCAAGAAATTGTCATTAAAGGTTAGTTTCCTTCTCATGAACTTGATGAATATATTCAACAAGATTTCCAGCAAGACAAAGTGTTTCAAATTTTTCTTTATTCCCCTATGAATGATGTGGTTGTTCAAATTCTAAGTGGCCCAGACAAATATGAGGATTCTACAACTGCATATATCGAAACTTCAATTAGTGGACAAACAAATGACATAGATTTTTAGGAAGGAAACAAAACAATGTATGACACTTTTCAATCAGAAATACAGAAAGGTAATGAAAAGGCAGTTGTTTTATTTGATACATTTGAAAATCATGGTTTTGAGAAAGCATCCATGAAAACTCTGGAATATGAAATAGTTCATTCTATTATCTTTCCACATTTGCAAGGAGTTTATGAGAAGGAACTTATTTCCATTCATTCATTTGAAATTCAAAATGACAGTCCTCAAGAAAATTTCCAGAAGGTTAATGAAACCAAACCAGAAGTGTTCGATGAACAAGAGAATAGTCCTGATACACATAATCTGGCTGTCATGTCTGAATATGTTCAAGGATGCATGTATATTTTTGTTGATATGCATGGAAGAGTAGAAAAACCTATTACCGTCATTTCATTTGGAAATGTTCTCAGAACAGAAGAAATAGAGAAAGAACAACAAACACTTATGAAAATAGCGTGTCTTTCTGTTTTTGTTCATCAAGAAGAAATGATTTTTCATGATTTTCATGACCCTGTGACATGTTATGTGGAGAATTCTAACAATCAACATTTAAGTCTTAGGATGGATTGTAAGCTCAGAGATGAAGATAGTGGCCAATCAATGTCAATATTATATATGGATTGTTTTACACTAGAGGGTTCTTTTCATCCAGCGTTGTCTTTTGATTCAAGAGGTTATTACTTCCAGCAGTCTCACTAGATTTATCAACCTCTTGTGTTAAATCGACAGGGTGAATCACATGAAAGCCAGAGCGTAGTGAAAGAAGAAAAACATGGTTTTGAACTTACGCATGTGGTAAAAGATCCATTTGAAATTTTGCTAGAAAAAATAATCAGTCCCAATATTTTTGAAATTTTAAGATTCAAATTAATATATAAATTCTTAAATGAGTTATCAGTGAATGGAATTAGGAATGAGCATGTGAAAATAAAAACATCAGTGGGTAAAATGCTGGCATAGATGCATTGGCATTTTCATTTCACTTGAATGGAAGTATGTTTGAGTAGTTAGGGTAGGTAGGCACGAATAAGCTCGTGGATCGGGCATGTTCTATTTTAGGTCTCTAAATAAAGTATTCAGTCATATGACTAGTGGTGAGTCCAACCTCTAGATGAGAGCGATACACAGACTTCAGTTTTCAACAGAAATTGGTGACAGGTCAAAGTGCGATAGACACTTATTATGATAAAATCCCAATGGATAAGGCACAAGATCTTCTATTCTTTGCTACCTTGTAGGGAGGATAGCATCCCCAGTTGGAGCCCATGTTATCATTGTAAATTTTTTTTGGCTCCAAGTCTCAGGATTTAGTAGGGGGATAAATCCGTATAGAAGGGCGATAAACTAGCGGACAGGGTCACATCTAGCGGATAGGGATAAATCTGGTGGAGGTGTGAAGTAAATGGGACCTGACGGGTAATGGATCATGGTCATTTTCAATCGATGGTCATAGGGTGTATCAGGTGGAGAAGTAATGGGCAGGTTAATCTCTTGAAAGTGGGCCGATGAGAATACTGTAGTTTCGTTTCGAGGGAATGTGGCGCCACTAGATACATATCGCGGGGAAAAGTGGGTAAGCTTGAAACCACTCAAGCCCATCCCAATGTCATGTGTTAGAATATCATTAGACCTGTAAAATCCATAGATCACATGTGGAAAGGGAAAGTTGACAGCCAGTCAAATCACCTCAAGACACCTTTTCAAGTACTTTTAGTCTGTGTGATGCTGGATGAGCACCGCTGCAAAACTAATTTGAAAGATCATCATTTGGAATCAACAACCAAACGTGGTAAGTCATTATCCCTGCAAGGACGTTCATTAGTAGCCCATGATTAGCACTCAATGACAATTTTCCACTCAAAGCATGGGGACGATACTCTGTTTCTGGTGATTAGCATTTTATTACAGAACGGGGTAAGCGCAAAACAAATCATTTGTCAAATTCTTGCACAGTCAAAAGAGATAAGCTTGTGCTTTCAGACAAAACATAGGAAATGGAGAAGATATATCTAGCGGCATTCAGTGAACTGGGATATTCAAATAATCTAGCAAAATTATCAATGAAGAAGAAAGAAAATCTTGTTGCCCGAATACTAGCAACAAAATTTCATATGAATTCTGCAAGTGAACCAGGAGCAGATGAAGAAGTCAGATTGAATCCTATAGTGAAGGATTTAATCATTAATGGGTATGCAGACAGGTCCTACATGCAATATGGAAAGGGTAAAAGGAGCAAGCGACGAAAGACAGAGGTTAAAGATGAAGTGGTTGAAATCATTGGAGAGAACCAACCTGCTTGGCTTGACACTTTAAAGGAAGAAATTGCTAATCTGAAATAGATTTCAATCTAAATTAAGTATGTTTTATAAAAGTTTGCAATGATGCAGGAAAGTGGCGTTCAGGGTGAAAATCTCGAATCTGACATTTTTTTATTGTAACGTTCCCTATAATATAGGAGCTTCATTGTTTTATGTTACTCCTTTCCTGGCCACTATCTATTTTGGGAATTTCGCGGAAGATGAACCGTTTTGAATTCTTTATGTAATGTATCTATTTATAATATCAAAAATAAAAATAAAAGTAGGACTTACCGGAGAGGGGCCTCCCCTCGTAGTAGGAGGGCTTTGTAATTTTCTAGAGCATAATTGAATACATATGCACAATCTTTTGAAGTCTCTATGAAAATATTCTAATGGTGGTGATATGAGTTTTGTCTCCTTTCATTGTATGTATTTCTTGTGTCCTTTTATTCCATTTGCAATGTCTTTTGTTTGAATGAGATAGTTAAAATCGTAGAATTCATCTTATGATGCTCTCGGCTTAAGCAATTTAAACTGTGTGTATTTATTCTTAACTAATTCATAATTCATTTTAGTAATTCTCTAATGCAGTTACTTGTTTCTCATTCTTCTTACACTATGCTTAAATACAAATTTACAACTCAGATTCATTGTCTCATTTAGCCTTTATCCTATGGAGATTTTTATCAGTCAGTCATTGTTTTCATTTGTTTTCAGAATTTTGACTCCATAACCCATAGTGACCCTCCCCTTTCTTGGCTAACAAATTTATAAAAAAAACCCCAAAACAAACTAAATCTAGCCATTGATTGCCAAAGAAATATCAAGTGACATGAGAGACCCCTCTCTCAGTTGAGCAGGCAATCAGACTTTCCTTCTTCCTTTGTTATCTCATGATTTTATTTCAACAATTCAAAGGAAGATGGTTTTCATTTGTAAGTCCATTGTGTTCTGAATATTCAACATCATGTCTGGAGGATTTATGATTTGAAACATTATAAACATTTTTCTTCAGCGATTTGAAAGAAGAAAAACATAGTGGCAAGGTTCTTTCACCTATTTCAAAACCTTCTTAATTTTCTTCATTGTTGTCATATGCACAATTTTCAATTTCTTTGGATTACTGAACACACCCATTTCCAGGTTCATCTTCAAACAATGGATGCAATTTCTTGTCGATTCGTTCCAGTGAATCAGTGTGATTTGGCATCAAAATACATTACTTTTATTCAATGACGATCTTAGAATTTTATTTCAACAATTTAAATGAAGAAAATCATAAAGGTAGAGAATCCCCTTCATCTGATTCAATACTTTATTCTTTGTAACTGTGGTATGTAGGATGATTTCTCTCATTACACTGTTGAAAAGAAACATTTTCTGACAGAGAACATACATTTGGTTTCTCTAGGAAGTCAACATCATAATCATCATCATATTCATCATATATAGGAAAATCAACAACATATGTAGTGTCATCTAACAAGAAAAAGATTAGAACATCAACCTTCTCTTCAACAGACTCATTTTCAAACTTATCTTCTTGACAATATACAAATGAATATATGAAACAATCAGCTCCATGCTTATCATGGGGTGGATCAAAAACTACATAAGTGCCTTCTCTTTCAATAAGTGGGATAGAATCCTTTGCAAAATCATTTTCATTGAAAACTTCAAGAGGACCTATGATATCATCAATTTTATGCTTAAGATTCCATTCAAATGTTCTCTGTTCATATTCATTCTCATGTCCTGGAAAACTCAACCCTTCAGTTTGAATTTGTTCACATGCTAGGATATTGTGTTGAATCTGCTAAGCATCATCAAACATTGATGTAAGGTCTCAGGCCTTCTTTCCATCAGGAGGAAAGACAAATCTGGGTGAAGAGAAGTGGCATACTGGAGCATGGAAGCAACTTTAGTGGGTTGAATTTCTCTAGGAAGATCATAATAAATACTAGAAAAAGTTCTACTGAATGTGGAAATGGTCTCATTGCTTTGCCTTTTCAAGGCATATAATTTCGTAATATGAAGGTCTAGGAATTTCTTCTTACCCCAAAACTTCGAAAAAACACTCTTCAATTATTCCCATGAGCTAATTGTTCCTGGTTGTAAATGTTTAAACCATTCTTTGGTATCTCCTTTCAAATATTGAGAGAAATCCCTCATGCAAACATCATCATGATTGATTTCAAACAAATCTATAAAATTCTCAAACCCTTGGATGTGTTTTTCAGCTATGATAGCACCAAGTTATCCATCAAACACAGGAAGGTATTCATATTTATTTGGAGGAAAATCATGAAGGGTGTGGGGTAATTTAAAGAGTATGTATCTATGTTGGGTCTTAGAAGGTGTTGGATAAATTATATGAGGTTAAATATCAGCCTTGGTCTCATGGGGCTTATCAACCTAGTTGTGGTTATCATATGGCTCGGATGGGAGATTTTGATCAAAATCAGTGATGGACTGAGGGGATATCTGTATAATTTGAAGAGGAGGATATACAATTTCAAGATTTTCATGATCATCATTTGCATGCAGTAGGATAAGAAAAAAATATTTAGCATGTTTAGAAATGGACCAGAGGTAATTTACAACCAACAATATAATGCCTTCAACAAAACCCAACTTTAAGTACTTGTTTTCTTCCATGATGCCTTCTCATACCTCTATCAAGGGACCTCATCTTCAGAGGGGGAGTTGTCAATGATGTTTTGGAAGATGGATTTGATGTAGGAGCATTTCCAGTAGCAAGCAAGTGTGGAGGTGGAAGACAGCTGGGATGAGTGCAACGCATTTTTGCACATGTTGAAAATGTTTTGAAATATTTTGAAAGACTAAGGAAGGAATATTAATGAAATAGTTAAGGAAGGCATACGCGTATTTATGAATAAGTGATTGTAAACAGATCTTGAGCAATCTACTCTCATTTATCGATGTAAAAGGCATTTATGCCCAGTTAATGAAAGTAGGTAGATTTAAATTCCAGATTAGATAGTTTTAGGAACAGGAGGGAAAACAACTATAGACATCCTCATCTTTGTATCACTATATCAATCAGAATTAGATCAATTAAGCACATTAGCATAGAGAAGAGGAGAGTTGTAGAGAAGAACCTATGTACATAAGTTTTGAATTAATATATGAAGCTTTGATTTAGATTCATGGTGTTATGATGCTTTCTGTGTATACATGCTAATTGATCTGCTTATGTTTGTTTTATTCTCTCTGTCATGCATTTGTTGTTATGCTATGCATGTATTATTTCATGTTAAGTGTTTGAAGTATGAGAGAGAGAGAGAATGAGTTTAAATTGTTTCTCTTCTTGAGTGAGAGAGTTCCTGCAAAAAGTGCAGTGAAACATACGCAAGGAGTGTGTTGACGAAGGTTCAGAGTTTATCTCTGAAAGCTCAGGAGGGATACCATTGTTCTCATTTTAGAAGAAGTGAAAGACAAGCATAGAAGTCGTGCAAGGTGTGCATAGGCTGGTCGAGACCTTAGAACTTATCAACTAAGGTTGAGATATTGAAGGACTGATGTTGCAGAGAAAGTGCATAGAGTCGTGAGTTCAAGTACGCTGAAGTATTTGAAGGATTGCCGCAAGGAGTACGTGCAAGAGTCTCCTTGAAGACCCGAGTTTGCAAAGAAATCTTAGAAGGGTTAGGAACTTTGAATCATTCAAGAGAAAAAAGGAATCTCAATTCATTGTGCAGAAGTCACGCCCGAGAGAAGGATCGCAGAGTCGATTTTGAGCCAGAGGTTCTTGAGGAGGAAACTGAATGGTAGGAATTCTCCGAGGAGAACTCTCGAGATAGAGAGGACCATAGGATCCAAGAAAGTTGCTGGGGAAGTTAAGCATTGGACAGATCCACCTTCGAAAGGCAGGATTTAACGTGGACCATTGATTTCAATCATTGGACCATCGATCTCAGTTTCGCATTTCAGGGGTCATAAATCCGAAGTGTGGACAAAACCTTTGGTTGATCAAATCCTCGAAACACGAAAAGCGTTTCGTGTATAAAGGAAAAGAGTGATGAGGTAAGAATTTCATAAGTTTGGAATTCGGGGTTTCGGAGGTCTTGAGGACGAGTGATCGAAACAAAAGGGGGAGGAAATCCCGAAATCACAAGTCGCAACAAGATATTTGTAAGAATTTCAGGAATCGACATTTTGGAATTCCTGTTGACAAGGAGTAGAGTGTTCCACATAAGAAGCTCTGAAATTGCAAAATGAAAAATACCTTTGGAGGAGTGTTTCTGCATTTCGTCATTTTGAAATCTGGGATCTCGAGGAGACAGTGATTTGGAATCAAGAGTTTCGAACTCCCGATTTGCAAAATCCCAGGGAAGAAAACCATTTCAACATTTCGGTATTTCGGGGTTTGACATACCGAAAATACTGATGATAAGGAACGGGGAGAAGTAAAGGGAAAATTCCGAAGTCGTGAAGTGCGAAAGGACTTAGAGTGAAATTTCGAGATTTCGATACTTTAGATTTCGAGACTCCGGGAGTCAAGAGACAGAGTTGCACATCATCGCAACTCCCAAAATCGCGAAGAGTGAAAAGCCAAAGTCAATGGCTAGAAGGGTCTAGTGTTTGGTATTTCGGGTTTCAAAGGTCGAAGAGGTAAGGCGCTTGACAACAGGATTCATGAACTTGTGAAATCTAATATCTCGAAATAAAAAGGGGAAATTCCCAATGTCAGTTGGGTGTTGATTGTGGAGTTCATGCCAGTGCAAAGATCACATGAGAATAACTCATAAGGACCTGTGACATACACTCAGTTGGGTGTGTGAATAAATTTCCCGAAGGGGAAATTGAAGAGCCAGTCGGACTCTAAGGGGCCAAAATTGAAAGATCCTGTGCGGACTCCAGCCTGAGGGTTGGGGGTCTGCGTCAGGATTCAACATTGAGAGTGGATTCTCCAGTGAACATTTAAATTTCTGGACTCTTCTACCAGTGGAATCACCTTCAAACTGATTTTTTGACATGTGAAGTCGCCAGAGTAGGAATACAGCCAATATGTGCCTAAGTGTCTGCTTCTCTCAGACCCTAGAACTCAACAATATTGTTCTTTTCCAGAGAATTTTTTTTAATTTCATCCCCGACAATGGTGCCAAAATGTTAGCGCTCTGTAAATTTTCTCTGACTTATAGAAAAATGACAAGTAACTATTTCAACCAACTTTGGAGCTGGGCACTAGCCTGCTCAACTCAGAGAGGGATCTCTCATGTCACTTGATATTTCTTTGGCAATTAGTGGCTAGATTTAGTTGTTTTGGGGTTTTTTTTATAAATTTGTTGGCCAAGAAAGGGGAGGGTCACTTTGGGATATGGAGCCAAAATTCTGAAAACGAATGAAAAAAATGACTGGCTGATAAAAATCTCTAGAGGATAGAAGCTAAATGAGGAAACAAATCTGAGTTATAAATTTGTATTCAAGCAGAGTGTAATAAGAAGGAGAAACAAGTAACTACATCAGAGAATTACTGAAATGAATTCTAAATTAGTTAAGAATAAATACGCACAGTTTAAATCGCTTAAGCCCAGAGCATCATAAGATGAATTCTGAGATTTCAACTATCCCATTCAAATAGAAGACAATGCAAATGGAATAAAAGGACACGGGAAATACATACAATGAAAGGAGAAAAAACTCATATCACCACCATTAGAATATTTTCATAGAGACTTCAAAAGCTTCTGCATATGTATCCAATTGTGCTCCAGAAAATTACTAAGTTCTCCTGCTACAAGGGCAGGCCCCTCTCCGGTAAGCCCTACTTTTATTTTTGTTTTTGATAGTATATATAGATACATTACATAGAGAATTCAAAACGGTTCATCTTCCGCGAAATTCCCAAAATAGATATTGGACGAGAAAGGAGTAATGCATAACAACAAATCTCTTATATTCTAGGGAACGTTACAATAAAAAACTGTCAGATTCGAGATTTTCACCCTGAACGCCACTTGTTTGCATCATCGAATTTTTTTCTAAAACATACTTAATTTAGCTTGAAATCTATTTTAGATTAGCAATTTCTTCCTTTAATGTGTCAAGCCAAGTAGGCTAGTTCTCTCCAACGCTTTCAACCACTTTAGCTTTAACCTCTGTCTTTCATCACTTGTTACTTTTACCCTTGCCAGCTTGCATGTAGGACCCATTTGCATACCCATTAATGATTAAATCCTTCATGATAGGATTCAATCTGACTTCTTCATCTGCTCCTAGTTCACTTGCAGGCTTCATATGAATTTTTTTTTCCAGTATTCGGGCAACAAGATTTTCTTTCTTCTTCATTGGTAATTTTTCAAGATTATTTGAATATCCTGATTCGTTGAAAGCTGTTGGATCTGTCTTCTCCATTTCCTGTGTTTTTTCTAGAAGCACAAGATTATTTCTTTTGACTGTGCAAGAATTTGACGAATGATTTTTTTTGCAGTTACCACGTTCTATCATCCCCATGCTTTGAGTGGAAAATCGTCATTGAGTGCCAATCATGGCCTATTGACGAACGTCCTTGCAGGGATAACAACTTACCAAGTTTGGTTTTTGATTCCAAATGATGGGCTTTCAAATTAGTTTTGTGGCAACGCTCATCGGAAATCACACGAACTAAAAGTACCTGAACAAGTGTCCCGAGGTGATTTGACTGGCCATCAACTTTTCCTTTCCACATGCGATCTATGGATTTGACAGGTCTAATGATATTCTGACACGTGACATCAGGGTGGGATTGATTTTTTTCAAGCTTAACCTCTTTTCCCCCCATTATGTATCTGGTGGCACCATGTGCCCTCGAAAAAAACCCGTAGTATTCTCATCATCCCACTTTCAAGAGATTAACCTGCACACTATTTCTCCACCTGATACGTTCTACGACCGTCGATCAACAACTCCCATGATCCATGACCCATCGGGTCCCATTTAATTCACACCTCCGCCAGATTTATCCCCACCCGCTAGATGTGACCCTGTCCACTAGTCTATCACCCTTATATATGAATTTATCCCCCTGCTAAATCCCTAGACTTGGAGTCAAAAAAAAATTACAGTGATAAAAAATGGAAGAACCTACCAGTGGAAGAGGCAACATGGGAAGATGATTTATTCATGAAGAAACTCCTGTAGTTAGTCAAGTGTTGAGGAAAATACTTTTTTGAATGGGAGAGGCATGTTAATACCTATACAAAGCCCCATTTTATGTGTAAAACCCCTTATTAAGCACTAGGTATTGAATTATTACATTTATATTATTATAATTGTATGTTGAGTAGAACCCTTCATGGTACCCTTTAATTATAATTGTATTATATGTCTCCTATATATATACCAAGGAGACCTAGTATTAGGAGCATAATATCTCATATCATATTGTATTTTGAATTGGATATATTATAAACAGAGGTTTCCTCCTCAAAGTGGACTCTAATCATTGTTTTTTTATCATTTTTTAAGGTGTTGGATCATACCAACGCAGTGAATGTTACATATGCTACATAAACATTTCCATCACAACAATAAAAAAAACGCCCACTAAAGTAAGGGAGATATGGTAACTAGTGAGATAAAACATGGCATAAGAAAGTGTAATTAAACTAATTAGTGCTAATGGCATGCAATAATGACTAACGGCTATCTTTTGAAATGTAAGGAATTTATTGTGTTAAATATGAGCCTTTCATTTATGATGACAACACAGAATATTCAATTTTTATTTAATCTTATCCACAAAATTTATATCTATGATTAAAAACATATTTATTCTTGCATGTTCCAATAGGTGGATGCCAATACCTCATCATTAGAACATGATAAGGTGGAACTAAAGCTACATACTTTTGGACAAAAAATGAGATGACATGGTCTCATTGTTAGAACCTTTTTAGGCTAAAAGGAGTGAACCAAATCTAGTGATACTCCAACTGTAATACCCCAGGATAATCCCCTGTGAAATGTAGTGATGTTCGTAGGTTGGTGAACCAAGTGTTGATAAGCTGGTAGGCTTATGTGTTATTAGGCCTGAGAGTCTAGGTGTTAAGGGCCATAAGCTTACTTTTTGTGCATGTAATTATGCAGATCATTAATAAAATTTATACATCGCTACATGTAGACTGACCACGAAGAAAGAGTGATGGGGGATGAATCTCCACTAAGTTAGGTAATGGAGAGGGGGCTGAGAGGTTGGAAAGAGGGGCTAAGCTTAAGGGATTAATTCCAAGAGAATAATAATTTATTATTGTTCCAAAAGATTATTAGAATGATATGGTTTTATCCTAAGTTCCTTTGGGAGGACGAGTGAATTCCAAATTGAAAGGAACATGATTCATGGGTGACATGTGTCAGCCCAGGCACATGAAGTTTAAGCTAGAAAGTAAGCTTGTTGGGGAGGTTATTTTTTTTTTCTCCCATCCTTCGCCTAACTGGGGGGCGTCCATCGTTGACCTTTGCAACGCACCTCTGAAGCCAGTAACCTGTGAAGTTGACAAGTGTTTTTCTTGTGAACCCTAGCATATTTTTACTTTCCAAAACCATGTTTTGCCTTAATAAATTGTGGTTGCTTCCATTCCCTGAGTTTCATTGAAAATTTTTGTTGTCCTCACCTTGCTGGAAATTGAGTGGAAGTTGGTTGAAGAAGCAGGTTGTCAGGCCCATGGTTGAAGAAGCGGGTTGTCAGGCCCTTGGTTGAAGAGGTAGGTTGTCAAGCCCGTGGTTGAAGAGGCAGGTTGTCAGGCCCGTGAGCATCTCTCTCCAGGTGAGAGATTTTGTTTTGAAGTGATTTTATTCTAAAGAGAGTCCAACACCAGCTGCGAAGCTCTGAGAATTCTTGATCCAGCCTGTTGTCAAGACCCTGAAAGGGGAAGTGGAGCAACTGATGGACTGTGGAATGGTGAAGGTGCATATTCTTGGGGTGGAACAGGCATGTGAGGAATGAGAGTCTATGAGTAGTGGGTGTAAGAAGGCTCCTAGAGAGAATCCTTTCAGTTGTACTATGCAGTCTTTTGTAACCTCATCCTAGTATAGGATTCCCTTTCCCTTGGTGGAGCTTAGTCCCAACTCGGGGGTGACCCACTACCGAGCTTGATGATCAACATGGTCTAAGGCTGCAAGGTTTGTGGAAGGTTTGCATGCAGTTGGTGTACTCTAATTGAAAGATAAGTACCTATCCCTATGTTCAATTACATGTTGTGTATATGTACATGTGTTATAATTGACGAATATTGCATGTATATGGTGTTATATTATGGGTTTTCATGTCAGTATTGCATGTATTATTTTATTGTTAC
>SNQJ01S0233271.1:0-14053 GCA_010110895.2 Picea sitchensis | reverse complement strand
AATGAAATTCTTGATAGAAATATGGTTTGATGGAATGTAATGGTTGTAGGTTTCCCATTATCACTATATTTTTTCCCTCCTTTGTTTTCTTCAATTAGGGTCACTTGGATTCGATAAAAAAATTCTAGACCAAATATTTTTTGGTTCTTTATAATGTGCATTGGGTTCCATGTCATATTCCATTTCTATGGTGATGTTTAGGGTTTCTTGATATGATGTCGACTTTTTTTCTTAAAAATTATTAGTTATTGGTTTAGAGTTTTTTGTTCAAATCCAATCCATGCATACAAGTTCCTAGATATTATATTTCAACTTACCAAAAATATCCTTCAATACAACATTGTATCATTGTACCATTTCTCCCTTCAAGCATCTAATACTTCTCAACTTTGTAAATCCCAAATTCTCAGTATATAGATATCCATCTAGTACTTCCATGAACTAATTGACTACAACATCCCAACATCACAAATCTAGTTTCTTGTTATCTTTCTAATACCATTTGAGTATGGTGCCTCATAATCTACCTTTGAATGTGATCCACTTGGTGGATAGGTTAATTCTTTTCTCAACTTCCCAATGTGTATTACAAGCAAATATATGATCATTCAAACCCCTAGTGCCATCAAAAGTTGACAACTTTGATATATCACATTGACAGTTATTTTTAGCATTGTTCTACTTTTTCTCCTTATTACGTAGGTATAGGTATATCTCTTTATAGAATGTTTGAATACATCACCCTTTACTCTTGAAAACCTTCCTCAATCAATTGGATTTTTCTGATGATGCTTTAGGTGAGTCAATTATTTGGTCTATTTATTCTTGTTTAGAGTCAAACACATGTTTGAAATTGGTCTCTATGATTTGAAACATCAACAAGTATTTAAAATTCCATCGAGTTTTTTTATTTCATGAGGGTAGCATGGTGATGGTATTTCAATGATTATTGATAGTCTACCACACAATGTGCATCCTTATAGCCACTCATTTTCATAGAAGAATGAAATAAAAAGATCATTCGAACTATTGTATTTGGTTGTACTTCGATTACCAATCCCTACTCATCAGCAAAACTTTAGTGTTATTCATAGTCTTTCATGTCAAGCTATGAAAAATATTGTTTGTTATTAAGGATAATAATCCATAAAACAACCTCAAGCCAAAACATGCTCTCAAAAAAAAACAAGAGGTTTCTCAATGTAGGATTAAAAAATTAACCAAATGTACGACAAAGAATTCCTTTGTTTTTTTAGCATCATAAACTTGCAATTCACTCTTCCAAGCTCATATGGTGAACCATATAACTTAACATTACAATGTAAATTATATGATAGGTATTGGTGGTGGTGAAATGCCCTATTGACACAAAAGTGTTTTTACCGATTAATTTCTTCGTTAAATTATATGTTGCATTTTGATCCTTATGCATCAAAATACCAATCCAAGCTTACTCTTTTGACATTCATATTCATTCAGCCGGAAAGGCTAAAGTTTCTTGCATAGAACATTGTTGTTTTCTAAAATTATTATTAAATTTACTCTGATTTTCATCCATGTATAATAGCACTGCAATACATAATTGATGCATTTGAAATCATCTAACAATAAACTATTTTTTTATGGTAAAGGTCGCCTCATACACTAAATACACTTATACATAAATGTCATCAAATAACTCATCTTGCTTCAAAATTTGATCAATATCTTTAGTGATGAGGAACAATGCCAATAAGCATAGATGAGGCATGAGACAATACTTGGATACTCAAGATTAATATTTCTATCACATAACCTTTCCATATACCAATCCAACAAAACTTACCATGGAGCTTCTCAGAACAAAAATTGCTCAATCCTTGGATGGAAACTTGCAAGACCCTTGCGTTATATGACATTGCTTTGCTAAACATTCATTGAAAATAATATTGACTGTCTTGAATTCACTGCTTGATTTCCTTTTGTAATATCCTGGTTTTTGTTATGAAATTGTAAATATAATAAATCATGTATTATTTTTTAATATAGTTTATGAAAAAAGAATCAAGCCATGTGGTCTAAGACATAACGATCCCATGTTGTAAGTATGTGAGATGCATTGTGAATATTCCAAGTGTGTATCTCAAGGACAAGTTCCTACTAGTGAATGCATAAGAGTCCAAGTGGTGGGCTAACTTTACAATGTGGTGGCTATATTTCTTATAAGAAATTCATGGTTTTGTAAAAAGGGAACACACAATAATATAAATCCACCCTAATTGTTTCTTGAGGGAGAAACAAAGGGACTATGATACCACAATAGGGAAGGAGGAAAGGGGATTTTTGGTTGTGATTTAGCCTTATTATTTTTCTTGGTGTACTATCTTTCTTGCCTATGTATCCTTACAAAGTTCCCATCAATATTTGACTTTAAGTTTGGTCCTAAAGTAAAAGAATCTCATATGTGTCATATCTTGAGGAAGAGAGATGGGTCTCATGCAATAAAATGTTTTCCAGCTGAAAATCTTTTCCATGTATCATTTCTTATATTATCATTTATTCAACCATTTTTGGGAATGGAGAGGATACAAAGCTCCCATTATATTGATCTGGACTCCCTACCTAGGTGGGTTTGGCTCCTAGGATCTCTGGTTGTTTTCTTAAATTGATGGCTATTAGGATCATGTTGGAACCCTTTGAACAAATCCATGGGTCCCTTCATCCTCTAGCATAGTCCTTGAGAAAACCTATGCACGCTCTAAGCTTTTGGCGCTCTTGTGGGTTGAACCAACACCTTTCATGTTTAGAGTAGTTCTTGGACTCCTTCATGCGACTCCTCTGGCTCTTTGTTCCTCCAACTCGATGCGAAATGATAGAAAACTACCTGCGACCTGATCCTCTTTTAGGATTTCAGAATTCACGATTTCATGATTACATCTGGAGACAGTTCTTAGTCCTTTGAACTCTCGGACCCCAGAATGTCGAAATCTACCCATGACCACATCTTATTTTAGAGATTTTAGAATTCATTGATTTCGATTTCACGAGTTAAGACTCTTGTCTGTGACTCTTCTCTCTTGAACTCAGTTGCTAGAAATATTTGAAAGAACTTAACGACTCAGCTCGTGCTATTTTAGTCGTCTGCTTTTCAGGATTCATGACTTACTTAAGTCGGTACTCAGCAACATCGATTCTGACCTCTTGAGAACACCTAAGTGCCAAAATGAAATGACGGCCCATGTAAGCGCTGCCGTCTTCCATGATTCAAAAACCATGGTTCAAGTGTTCCCAGTTCTAGATTTTCCAATCTTTGGTTCTTGAAATGCTTTGAAATCTCCTTCTGGCCGAAGATCAATGGCGATCCTCCTGGAACGAAATGTTGGAGCCTTTTCCACAACCCTTGATCGCTTTCCATGTGTCCTCCTGTGAATGATCTGGTCCTTTCTGGAATTCTCCTTTTAGCAATTTGGAACTCTTCACTCTCGATCTCCACGGTGTTTGAATCCTGAAATGTGGACCTCTTGACCGCGTGTCCTCCCGAGTATGGATAGTTATGATTGACTGGGACTTCGATGAGTCCTCTGCTTTTATTCTACGATGGTTGAACCTCATTCTCATCTTTCCAGATCCGATGGTTGCTCCGGTCAACTGCATGAAGATCAGCGGTCCCGATCGTCTTATATTTTCTCTATGCACTCCTCCATGCATGTATCGTGATCAGTGGCTCTCAAACTATTTGCTCAAATCAACATCAACATGATTTTGCAAGCTGGAGTTCATGAGTATGACTCAAAATCCCATATTTGCTCCAATCTGAACTTCGATACTTGAGCTCTTGAGCTTTGTCGAATGTGAAACCTGAAAGAGTTTCTTGACCTTCTTCTCCTCTCTTTTAGAAGCTTCTCTGCTCATAGGCACTATTCCTCGAGCTGGGACTTAGAATAGTCCACCCTCTTTACTCCTTATGCTACTAAATATTTAAACTAAACTTTGATCACGAGAAGTTTCTTTGAAAGAAAAAATCTGTACACGCACGGCATTATTTTGCCGATGCACACCTTGCGGAGCCTCTGAGTATTAACAACTCATAGTGTCTTCTCTTACACTTCCCTCCTAAGAACTCAAGTAAAGGTTCTTTTTGTCCTCCTATGCGCCTCAATGACCTCTGGCAGATTTTCCCTGAGAACAGCCACGTTGATTCTATTATCTCTGTGCCTTCCTCTGCAGTCTTATCTCCAAGGTATTCAACAACCTTGAGGCTTCCTCAACGAGTCAATCACTTCAGTTGGTTCACCTCCCTTTCACTTCTTTGTCTGAAATTTTACAGAACTTAGAAGTGCACTCCTTCCATTGGCTTATAAGACCTGATATGTCATGCAACCTCTTGCATGAAGCCACAAAGAACCCAAACCCAAAATCAAAGGACTCACATATAGGAAAATATATCTATGCTTGCAGATGGAACTTAGCCACCATCTACAAAATATCATAGAAAACACATAACGTACATTCATCGACATACCTGTGAGAATAACATGCAAAACTGCTTTGATTATATGAACGCTGAGATATACCTCTTTACAATGTGAGCTCGGTGCAGAGTCTCAACTCCTCTCTTCTCCATTTTTTCTCTACACTACCTTTTCAAAAAAACTCAATCCAGATACAAAGTGGATATTTTTACATAGAGGGGCTCCTGGAGCTCTTCCCTACATCCTCACCAACTATCATTAATTTACATTCAATTTCATTTAATGGCTATCTAGATCCAAATCAGATCTAGATCTTAGCCTTATAACTATTTAAGGAAACCTTTATCCTAAGCCTACGCACATCTTTGAGGATTTTTAACTCTACCATCCTTATAATTGTTAATACAATTTTCCAAATTTTGAAAATATGGGAGGTTCGCCTCTCTCAGCCATTGAATGCATTGGGTGCTGGCGTTTGATGATGTGGAGTGATTCTCCCGGATCATACTCCTCATTCTAAAATCATGAGCTCATGCTCATGAATGATTCCCAGCATGGTTGTTGAAATCCCCCTAGATCCCAAATAGTTCTTTGGAGCTATGCATCCACTCCATTACTTCACATTTGTTGTTGTTGTTGCTTCTACCCTTCTTCTATGGTAGGTTATCCTCTACTCAGCTTCTCCTTTGTATAGACCCTACTTAATTTGATACAAATATTTAACACAATTAACATATATTTCCTTTCTCTATATGTAAATTATTCACATGCAGGGATTTTTGGCTCTACCAGCCTTATAATTATTTAATACAATTTTCAAATTTTGAAAAATGAGAGGGTTGCGCCTCTCTCCTTCCATTGAATGCACATTGGGTGTGTTGGCGCTTGATGATGTGGAGTGATTCTCCCAGATCATACTCCTCGGCTACAAAAATCATGAGCTCCTGCTCATGAGATTCCTAGCATGCTGTCGAAATCCACCTAGATCCCAAATAGTTCTTTGGAGCTATCCATCCACTCCATTGCTTCACTGTTGTTGTTGTTGTTGCTGCTACCCTGCTTCTATGGTAGGTTATCCTCTACTCAACTTCTCCTCTGTATAGACCCTACTTAATTTGATACAAAGATTTAACACAATTAACATATATTTCCTTTCTCTATACGTAAATTATTCATTACATTCTACAAGAATAAATATTCAAATCTATTTACAACATATAATAACTTAACATAATAAAATTTAATTTCCTAATAACTTAACAGATTAAAATTTAATTACCTCTTCCTGATGCTAATTTATCCATTGACCTTGTTGTCCGGCCTACTGCTTTGCTGCTGCCTAATGCATTGACCAACTCTGCCCAAACCGACTAACCTCCCAGCCATCTGGGAGTAGCCTATCTGGCTTCCTAGCTCCAGGATATCATAAGGATATCTTGGCCCCTGTGCCCAAAACCCCTAGCAAAATGGTGCCTCCTTCTTTTGATTCAACAACGTCTACCAAAATCAGACTCCACACGCTCCCCAAGATCCCCACGAAGAAATCTCACACATAAATATATCCTCCTCCCCCAAAATAATGATCCCCCTTCCCCTAAGACTCCTCCCGTCATATCCCTTCTTCACCAACTCTTTCTCCCTCATTAATTTCCTTATCCCTTTATTCATTATCTTATCCCCTTATTTAATGTCCTATCCATTGACCTTTTTGTCCAGCCTACTGCTTTGTTGTTGCCTAATGCATTGACCAATCCCCGCCCAAACCGGGACTAACCTCCCAACCAAATAGAGTAGCCTATCCGCTTCCTAGATCCAGATACCATAAGGATATCTTTGGCCCCTGCAGTTCAAAACCTCTAGCAACCTGTGTCTCCTTCTTCTCGGGATTCAACAAAGTTCACCAAAATCGTACTCCACACGCCCCCAAGATCCCCACTTGAGAAATCTCCCACATAAATATATATCCTCCTCCCCAAAAAGAATGATCCCCTTCCCCTAAGACTCCTCCTGCCACATATCCCTCCTTCACCAACTCTTTCTCCCTCATTAATTTCCTTATCCCTTTATTCATTATCTTATCCCCTTATTTATCATGTCCTATCCTTTTTATTTCAAGTTTCTTTATCCTCTTATTTAATGTTTTATCCCTCATATTTAATGTTTTATCCCTTCAGAGTATGTATGTCTTTAATAAATTAAATTATTAACCCCTTCAACTTATTACCCATGTCATTTAATGTGATATGTAATCAATTAATTCACTAATTAATAACAAAAGTTATAAACAATTAATAATAAATAAATATTTAATTAATATTATCAATGCTAATGAATATTTAATTAAAACTATATTAGGAAAATTAATTATCTAAACACTATACTAATAACCCCCTATACATCTATTTAAGCAGTGGTTGTTACATCCTCACTAGCAGTTTTTTGCTGCTGACCTCAACATCAACCCTCTTATCTCCTCAATTATCTTCATCCAACTACTCCAAGGTTGGCTCTCCTTTTGTAGCCTACTCCATTGTGTTTCTTCCTTGCAAATGGGTAGATCATCTCGATCCCCCTTGAAATATTCTCCATCTCTTGTGGCCTTTATATTTCCACTTTGCTGTAGATTCCAACTTTTCACCGAAGTTGCTGTCGCCTTCTCCCTTTGGAAACTTTGTTTCGGGCCATTTCTCCCACATCGGTGTAGTTCCGCCTTCCTCCTACCACCCTTATTCTCCTTCCTGCCTAACCTTAATCTGCTGGATGTGCATGCCCCCAGACCTTCACCCTTCTCTACAAGGCTTCAATCTCTTCACATAGAAAAACAAAATCTATGTTGTTTGCTTCCCCCTCTTCTGCTTCTGTAGTCTCCAATACTACAATTACCTTTTGTTCGACTCCCTGGCCGAAAATTTCGAGCCATTTTAGCTGTCTTCATCTTTGTCGCTGCAAGCTCTTGTGTTGCGGCCATCTCCTTTTCAGCTTCCCGCTGAAATTTTGAGCCATTCTTCTGAACGCTCATCTTCCTTTCTCGCTCCTTTGGGAAAACGCCGCTGTCTTCCCAGCTTCTTCCTCCATGACAAGTTTTTATGGTTGTCCTCCTGTTGTTGTTATATCCGCAACACCTAATTTGGCCTCAAATGGGTTTCTTGGTAGGAATAATCAAATTCCCCAAATCATCAGAATGCTCTCTAATTCTCTCTTGTTAGCAATCCTTGCTGATTTGAACTCTCCTCTGATTTCATGAGATTTTCATAAAGTCTCATCTCTTTTTCCCTTGCCCACCTAGAAATTTGGGGAATTTTCGCCCACCTTGCACCATGAGATTCAGTGATCCCACCCCGCTTCCCTCTTGGCAATCTGAACTTTCACCACTTCTCCCTTAACATTACACGAGACCTCCGACTGATCTCTTCCCATTTCCAACCTGGCAACTCGAAAGTTCAACTATTCCACCGCGCTTTATGAGATCAATTGATCCCACGTACCGTTGTTGACCAACTCATCCCTCGGAAGTTCATGAGACTTTCTCGTGACAAATTTTCATCTTCCCTCCCTGCTCCGCCTGGCAATATGCGGCTTATGCCTTCCCACATGGTAGTTTATGAGATCTTATGCTAATCTCATACCACTTCCCTCCCCGAAAGGCACTTCCACCGCTTGTCCCTCTCTAACACCCATGAGATCCCTCCAATGATCTCATTTCATTGCCCACCGGGAAATTGGAAAATTCATCTCTACACCCTCCGAAATTTATGACCTGAATGTTCCTTCCTCATCAATGAGGGGTTTCTCCAACTTCCTCGCCTTACGATGCAAACCAGATCCTGTCACCAGGCTTTCATCACACCTCAACCATATTTTCAAAATCCTTTGTTGTCTTTTGGCCAACAACTCTTTGACTCGACACCTCACCTTTATTTTCATGGGCCATTCATACACCCATCATGTTATTGCACTATGTTGCATTCAAAATGAAAGCTCCTCCATCCTCACTTTTATTTCAATGGAGTTCTCACCAATTTTTCTTTGGTTTTCTATTGGTGGTCTCTTCTTCCATCATGATCATGGCCTTCAATTGCCATTTTCATCTTTCACCGCCCTCCTGGAAAGCATATGGATCACTATACTTATGAGAGCATCTCCATGTCCTACAGTCTCACCTGGTTGTCTATCTTTGCTGCAGCTACCTTGCAATGACTTCGCTGTAGCCTCATTAACTGCCTCCTTCACCTCGTCTCCTTTTCACCAAGCTCCGCGATGAAAATATCAGCCTGATACCACTTGACGTGTATCCGAGTATTCTCTTCCTCTTCACCTCCTCAGCTCGTAGTATATAGAAAGAAAGTGGCTCTGATACCACTTCGATGTAGACCCCCGACCCTCTCGCCAGGTTTCGCTAATTCCAAGTCTTTGGATCGTTCCAAATTCTGGGCCGAAATGGGTCTTCGGATCCCTGTTGGAACCCTTTGAACAAAATCCTCGTGTCCCATTTTCCTCCGCACAGCGCCTTGAGAAACCTGTATGCACGCGCCCACTTTAGCCTTTTCCTGCCCAAACCAACACCTTTGTGTTTTGGGTTTTTGGGACTCCTGCATGCAAGCTTTCCCAAACTCCTTGTCCCTCCAACTCCCATTTTCCAAAATGATGAAAAATGCCCATGACCACGGTCCTCTTTTGGGATTTTAGAGTTCACGATTTCACGATTCCCGACCGTAGACAGTTCTTGGGCCTTCGAACTCCTAGACCCTGGAATACCGAAATCTACCCATGACCACTTCTTCTTTTCAGGATTTTGGAATTCATGATTTCACAATTCCATGAGTAAGGATCTCCCTATCTCAATGCACCCTTCGCTTCTGAACTCTCGCCAGTTTAAATGTCGGCTGGCTTACCAACTCACTGTATATTTTGGCATCAGTTTTCTTTCAGGATTGCCATTTGTGATTCGGGGACTCCACCTCTCCTGACTCCTAGCCTCTCAAACACCCTGGTACCCAAATTCTAAAATGATCATCCATGGATAAAGCTACCAAATTTCGTGGATTCGTGGAAACCGCTGATACCAAGTTTTCCTCCCGGCTTCGGCCTTTTCCAATCACAATTAAATGTTGAAATCTCTCCCTCTGAGAGATAAATGGCCCATTCCTCCTGGAACCAAAATCTTTCTGGCCTTTTCCCCAACCCTTGACCGCTTTCCATGTGTCCCCATGGACAGTCCTGGTCCTTTCTTTGGCGCGATTTCTAGAGATTCTTCACTCTCGGTCTCCCGATGTCCAAACCTATAAAATGTAGGTCTCTCTTAACATGTGTCCTCTGAGATGGATGTTTCTGATTCTTTCGGGACTTTAACAGTCCTCTCCTTTTCATCCATGAGGGTTAAACCTCATTCTCCTCCTCGATCCGATGGCTATCGGTCCTTACATGGGATCTGACAGTCACGATATGACCTTCTGTGCACCTCCTATGTTTTCTCCTCCTCTGTGTGTATCCATCTTCCAGTTGGCTCGTGCCACCGTGTTCGTGATCCAATGGATAGGCACAATTTTGTGAACCGATAGTTCATGATGAAGTGACTATAAAATCCCTTGCCACTCCAATCCTCAAACTATGAAATAAAGAACTCCGGAGCTTTGTCAACTATGAAACCTAAAAGAGTTTCTCAACCTTTATGCTCCTTCTTCTGCTATTGTATGCAAAAATCGCTTCTCTTGAGCTTTGGGACTTAGAATGTCCCCACACGGGCCCTTGTGCTACTGAGTATTTCTCTAAAATCGGATTCCAAAAGTTTTCTTAGAAAGAAAACTCTCTACGCCCGCCTGACGCTCTTTTTCTTGATGCACACCTTGTAGAGCCTAAAGAGTATTTAGAAACTCCGTGAGTGTCTTCTCTCTTCGACACTTCCCTTTCCTCACAACTTGAAGTACAGTTCTTTTGTGCACCCCACGACTTACCAATGCCCTCCTAGAAGAGTTTTCACAAAACCTTCAGTGATTCTCAAGTATTCTCTATGCCTTTTTCTGCATAGTCTTATCTCCAAGATATTCAATAACCTTTGAGGTTTCCTCCTTGAGTCAATGACTTCAGTTGGTGCGTCCCCCCTAACACATCTTTGTCTGGGGTAAAATTCCACACTAAGTGCACTCCTCAAACCGGGGTTTAAATAAACCCTGAAGATTCTCACACATGCAACCCCTCGCATGAAGCCACAAAGAACCCAAACCCAAATCAAAGGACTCCTGTGATAGGAAAATCTATATATCCATGCAGATGGAACCTAACATACGCCTACGTATCATAAACACATAAAGACATTCATCAACATACACACAATAACATGCAGGAAAATTGATTTGATTTCAGGGCTAACATGAGATGCCTCTACAATGAGCTCAGACACAACAGAAGTCTCACTCTCCTCTCTTTCTCTCCTTTTTTTTCTTCCATACCTTTTCAAAAACTCAATCTAGATACAAAGAAGATATTTTTACAAAGAGGGGCTCCTCGAAGCTCTTCCCTCCATCCTCACCAACTCGATTAATTTACATTCAATTTCATTGAATGGTTGTCTAGTCCAAATCAGATCTAGATCTCAACCAATACACACATTAAATGCCTATCTTATCTATAGCCTGCTCAAAGGCATGTCTTGGGTCTTTGGCCTTACAATCATTTAATACACTTTCAAATTTTGAAAACGAGAGGGTTGATGCCTCTCCCTTCATTGAATGCACAAGCTAGTGTGTTGGCTTGATGACGGAGTTATGCTCATCATCATATATGGGAATGTTTCTTCATAATTTTGATTGTTTTTTTATCGCTATATCATTGTAAATGGTATAAATTTCCCATGTTTGAGTGGTTGGTAAGAGCCCATGGAAGTTGGGGAAACTTGTTTTTGAAAATGTGGATGTAAAGAGGATTGTTGGAGAGAAACCATGCTTAGAAATTCCACAATAGTTGAGACAATCCTTTGGACCTACAACCCAATTATTGTTTCTCATTGATTGTTAAAATTTCACCAATTAAAGTGTGTATGGAGGTATACATACCCTACTCCACTTTGGATTTGAATGTGTGACTTAGAGCGTTCACATGTTTTTAACTATGTGCTTCCATAGAAGGCACGAAAAAACACAAATTCCAGGTTTTGAAGTCTCTACAAAAGTGGTGAACACTAATGAAATTTTACAAGGAAATTGTCTCTTATGGAGCAAATTTATCACCATCAAATATAGTGAAAATTTCTTTCATCAATATTCTTAATATTGATCTTAAAGTGAAAACTGATATTGGAGTTATCAAAACTGTCAAAAGGGACAGATTATTTAAGTTTGAAATTCCAACATGTGGTGAGCCAACAACCCATCACACATGGTACCCGCATCAATGCTTTTGGTTTTTATGTGCATGAGTAAAAGTTGGCCCTATTTTCCATGTGAGTTTAAATTCTTTGGCACTACGCGGAAATTCATTTCTGATGCTACTACCCTCATTTTTGGAGCTAGATAGTCAATGGTTATCTGAAATATTTAAAGTCACACATTCTGTGACAGATTGTCACATATTAAAAAACCATGTTGGATCAATATATTTAGACACCCCCCATAGATCCCTCTCCTCCAACATTATTGCCAACTCAAACCTTTCCTCCATTCCCCACCAACCACTAAAAGTGCTTTCCAAATATGTAAAATTCTCGGATCATGGATTTCCAAACTATCAATCCCCACAAGAACTCTTTAATAGGTGTCAAATCTAGTTCTCCACTGAGCATTGAGGGATATGCAAATATATGCAACTTTATGCAACTTATATGCAATTTATGTAACTTATATGAAACTATATGCAACTTCTTTTATGCAACAATGAAACTTATGCAATTATATGCAACTATATTTTCGCATACAACTGTATGAAACTATATGCAACTATGGAACTATATGCAACTATGCAACATGCAACTCATGAAACTTAATTTTTATGGAACTTATGCAACTTTACACAACTTTTATGAAACATGCAACTTTATGCAACAATGCATTTATGCAACTAACGCAACTATATGCCACTTATGCAACTATATGCAATTATAAGACGTAATTTTGTATTAAACTATATGCAACTATGCAACTATATGTTACTTAAGCAACTATATGCAACTATATGACAATTTCATATGAAATTATATGCAAATATGGAACCAGAGATGCAACTATGCAACTATATGGAACTATAAGAAACTTTATGCAAAATGAAACTCTATGAAACTATATGCACATATATGCAACTTTATGCAACTATATGCAATAATGCAACTATATGCAACTTATCCAACTATATGCAAATTTATGCAACTTTACAACTTATGCAACAATGCAACTTATGTCAACGAAGTGCAACTGAAGAAGTAAAAATTCTAGGAAAACAAACGAAATATAAAAATGTAATAAATGTCCAGCAAGTTATAAAAACAAGGTATAAAACGAGATAAGAAACAAGATATAAAAATCTTGAGTTTAAAGAAAACTTTGCCATCAAACAATTTTTGAAGGGTTAACCAAACACATCATGCTAAGACCAAAAATCAAATAAGGACAAACAAAATGTAATGGATGATTAGTAACATCCTTCACTCATCCCTCCACACACAAAAAGAAGGGCGAGATCGATAGTCTATTAACCGGCGGGATCTATCAGATCAAGCTCCTAGCCGACTACTCGTAATGTGACTGGATGAGTTAGGGACGAAGGAAAAATAAACCTTAACCATCCAAAACAATGAACCTTAGGATGATCAAGATACGTGTGGATCGAGGTCGTGGGAAATTAATCAACATCAAGTTAAGGCTATGGGGAAATTTTAGTCATCCACTAGAATTCTAAGACAATCATTTTATTTACCCAATTAAACATACATAACTAAAAGCATAATTTATACTAACAATCTACCATTCACAAATAAAAGAAGTATACCGTATCCCAAGTAGCCCACTCTGAGTTGTTGTCCCGCGCGCTCCGTACAACTCCTACTTGTTGACTGATGAGATTTCACTAGTACCTCCCATCCAATGCTAGGGGTACTATTCTTCCCCCTTATCCCCCCGAGACGTAAATGGGCCACACACACTATCTAGAGAATCAACTAGCCCCATCTTGCCTCACAAGGTCGAGCTACCACTCCTCACCGAGCTGGGTATCCCAACTCCCACAAGTTAAGTCATTCAAGTATAAATTTCTGCAACGTAACGTTACACATAACAGAGGAGCTCCTTCATCCTTCTCCTCCCTCCTTTATATAGTTTTTCTAAGTCCATTACTTTCCCAAATCCCTTTTAATTTATTGTTTAATAATTTAATTCATAAAAAACCTCTTGTACATGTGTCACCCATCCCCTTCATTCCTCCATAAAATAATTCCATTAATTAATTAATTACCCTTATTTCCCTCACCCACCTAGATTCATTCCTAGAATCACTCCTAGATGTCCCCAAATTACCTTACAGGTTTTAATGACTTTCCCCATTATTAATTTACTAGTTCAGTTTAGTTTAGAAGTTTCTTTAATGCTAGATACCTTACTAAGTTAGATTCTCAGATTTTT
>SNQJ01S0233270.1:2942-13992 GCA_010110895.2 Picea sitchensis | reverse complement strand
TTTAAATGGGTATTGATTTTAATTAAGGAATTTTAATTTAAATCGGAAAATCAAGATTCGGAGTTTTGCGTGAACAAATGTTTAACGCAAATTGAATAGCGAAATCCCGATCCATGATTTCCCGATACATTAACTCTTAATTAAAACATAATTTACTTAAATCAGAATTAAAAAAAAAGGTTTAAATATTAAGTTAATCACATCGCGAAATCGGGATTCGCGATTTTGTGAGAACAAAGAATCTTATCATCGTGTTTTCCGATTTCCCGATTTCACGATACATTTAATCCTTAAGTGAGGTTTTGAACTAATCTAATTACCCTTAAGCATGATTAAGGATTTAACTACATCGGGATATCAGGATTCATGGTTTTGGGAAAAGCAGATTTCATGTCATCAAATTTCTCGATTTCCTGATCCCCAATTTCCCGATTAATGAAATCCCGAAAAGGTTTAATCTAGATTAATTAAGATAATAAAAATGTTTTAACCTAAATAATACATCGTGATTTCGACCATCGGGGTTCTCTCATCACATTTTTCCTCGACATCAAAAATTTCGAAACTCCGATACGCAGATTTTCAAATTTAATTCAAGATTAATGCTAATTAATCATTCCTATAAACAAGGTTAAAAGTTAACTTTTTATGAATAATATTTAATGCGGCAATTGTCCAATTTGGTAAGTTTCTATTATATTTGAAAACACTGAGAAAGCTAAAGTACAAACATTAAATGCATATCTTCGGGAATATCTTTTGCATTAAGAGCCTTAAATTCATAGCAGAGGTACAAATCTCAATGCTTTTATGATATATTCGAAGTAAATTTTGAAACGTTTACATTATCATTTTGAAGCTAAATTCCTCTCTGTTACAGGTTTTCAAGTGAACACAGAGCTATGGCACCCAAAAAGGCCTCAAAGAATAACGAAGAGCAACCAGAAGGTGATATTATTTCCGATACTACTGCATCAGGGGTAGTACACTGTCAAATCATGGGCTGCAATTGCAGAAAAACTGGAGGATGAGCTTAAATATGCGGACACTGGTGCAGAAAATCACCTCCGAGATATTACCGAGACTGAACTTCATAAGGTGGCTGCACGTCCGAGACTCATGTCATATACCGATATGATCGCCTGGGCTTTGGATAAAGTAGATGTCCCGACCAGAAGTATTCTGAACGAGCAAGGAGCTGTCATCGGCTCATTCAGGCCCGAACATATTCAAGTAATGTATAAGCTCTCACCCAATTATAGACACACTTTTAATTCTGAGTTTGTAGATGCATTTCAAAGAAAAGAGTGCATTGAAGGTGGCCAAACATACTCCGACATAATAAAAGGATGGGCCAGAGATGAAAACAAGTTTAGGGATGATTTACATGGAGTTTATGCTTCAGCTGCATTAAATGAATATATGGTTTATGCAGCAATGATGTTGTGTAGACTTTTTGGGAGAAAGGATCCATGTCATTTTCATGCAGATTGGACACCTTTCTTAGAGGAAGTTTCAGAGGGACACAGTTTTAATTGGCACAAAATTTTATCAGATAACCTTACATCAGAGGTTATGAATTACAAAACAGCTAGGTCAAAAGGACAGCCAGTGGCTTTTTATATGTCATCTTATATCATGGATGCCATTTGTTTTATGACTCCTTTCCCATTAATGAATTGGAGTTGGAATGCCTCTTGCCCAGAACCTGTCCATAAGTACCACTCAGCTCTGTGGGAAGAGAATGCTAAGAATGTTTTTTATGATGTTTTCCATTATGTAATTATTCCTCTCCACCAAATATTCTTTGGATGCGAACCTCCTCACATTTCAAATACCATCATATAAAATCTCAAGTTAGTCGCTGACTGGTTCATTGAAGAAAATTTCTCCTATGTTAGGGTTTATGGATGTTCTATTCCGCCTCATGCACTCCCAAAAATTTTACCAGACAGGTTAATATGTAGAGAAGTGGATTATCAGCTAGTCAATGGTAGTATTGGGCTAGAATTAAAAGCTCAGCAGAAAAAGGCATGGCCATCTTTTCCTATTTATCTCGGAAAATTCATTTTATTAAACATAGGCCATTCTAAGGCAGAAGCTGAGTCGATGGATGAAATGAAATTAGCAAATATAGAGCATAGGAAGCACGACCCTTATCAAATAATCAGTCGGCATTTCACACAATGTAACTTGAAAGCATATGAACATGAATCTTCAATTTATGAGGAAGTACAGAGTAGAGTGTAAGACTTGTCACCTGATGCACAGGTGGGGTTTGCATCTTTTCAAAGAAATAGACGACAATGTCTGCCAAAAATTTTACAAGGCGGAATGTCAACTTCATCGCAAGAGCAAGAAACAATTCCTCCGGGGTTTGAAACCATTATTCAGGATAAGTCAAGTGACAAAGGTAAATTGAAAGATTCTGAAATACCTCCTCAAAATACAGAGGGTTCTCAGACCAAAGAAACACAAACAGAAAAGGGAAAAGGAATAGAAACAAGCCCGATAGTCCTCGATGATATTCCAGAAAATGTTGGAGGAACAGCTTCAAAGGAATTGGGCACTCCTATTACAGCATTGACTCCACTACAGTCTACTTTCGGAACCACTCATGAGGGAGTTCTATATGTTTGTGATTTAGAGCCAATCACCAGAGATGAAATCCCTTCATCTGATTATTTCTTCAGTAAAAAATGAAGAGCTGTCTTGAAACAGGAATTACATCTTGTAGGAGAAAGAACGATAAAAAAACATAAAATTATCATTGATGGAAGGAAGCTAAGTGAAGGAGAATTCGCTACAGAGTTAGCAGGAACCATGGGTGCCATAGCATCAGCCAACATGTATTCTGTAGGAAATCTAACCACTATGCTAGAGCAAAAGGATCGGGAAATAATGCAGCTACAGGACAGATTAAAGGAAAATGAAAAAATTATTGGTTGGGGGATTAAAAAGGGTCTAGAACAAGGTAGACTCAAAGACGTAAAAGAAATTCAAAAGTTGAATGAAAACTTGAATGGAGCAAAAAACACGATACATTTTACTCAAGAACAAGTGCAAAAGCTGGGCGATGAAAATAAATCTCTGCAAGATAAAATTATTTCAATTACTAATCAAGTGATTGAAATGGAACATTTCAAGACTAAAGCATCAGAGATATATGCAAATATTGTAGAAGAACAACAGAAGATATTCTGTAATCTGGAAATCATCCAGAATTATTTTCATGAGTCAAATAGGTCTATGGAAAAGGTAGTTCAGAAAGAAAGAGAAGCTAAAGCAGCAAGGATTTCTTTTCAAAAGGTAATAACTTCTTTACAAAAAGAAGAATTGGGAAAAGCCAGAAATTATCCATTTCGGAGCAGTTAAAGGAAGATATAATGATAAAAGTTTGGGAAACAAAATTGGCAGAATATAAAAAAATTAAAAAAGGAATCAATGAAGATTGTCAAAAGATCTTCAATCTTATGAAAAAAGATTCAGTAAATATTGGGACAGATGACCTTTCCGAGTTATTAGGTGAAGTCAACATTACCAGGTATCAACTGAAATCAAAAGAAGAAGTTGAAGAAAAGAAAGCAGAAATCTCAAATATTAAAATGGTCAATATTGCAGAAATAGATAAGTGGATGATAGCTTCAAGTTCAAAATTGGAAAAGGTTAAATTCACAGAGAAAACAATAGCAAGCCAGTTGCCAGGCCTAAAAAAGAAATTGTTTCTCTTTTGAAGCAAATGAAGTACCTGAGGCTCCTAAGGTCCTGGTAAACTTTTTGGGGAAATATGTTCAATGCGTTGAAACAGAGAAAGAAAGCTCATTGACCCAAATTTAAAACTTTGTAAATAGTTTTATTTTTAGAATTTTGAAAGAAATTGTAAACGGTTGACATTAATTTATGTAACCGTAATATTAGGAGGTTGGTTAGTTACCAATGAAAAAATTTGATATAAATATATAAATATAATTCCGAAAGGCGGAAAGAGGGCTTCAGAAATTTTGGAGAAAGCCAATTTTTGTAACATCAACTTTGAAGTTCATCGAAATATAAACCGCAAACAAGATTCTGGATCCTGCAATTTTGTGACTATGTTTCTTCCCCTGTTTATCATGCTTTGTTAAATCTTTCTCTTAATGTGTGTTTATAACTAGTGAATCAATTTGAAGTTATATACATCGTTGTTTATTGTTTCAGATTGGTTTGGATGTTGAATGTTTTACAGTCTTTCCTCTGAAATTACTTTAGTGTTTTTAAGACCTGTAAACCTTATGTTCCTTAATATCTAATTCTGTTAGAAATCTTGTTTTTCTTTTCATCATTGTTAGTTGAAATATAATATTCTTTCTAGATAAAAGCCTTATATTTCTCTGTTCTGTGTTTCATCATTTACAATTTCAAAATTGTTACAAAACCAGGAAACGACCTTGATTTTGTTTTTACATTACTGTTTTAGATTTTAAAGTTGTTTCATTAATATCATCTCTGGAAATCTGAAGTAACCAATCCATAAAAACAATTTTACAAACATTTAAAACCCTATCACCCATGACAGTTCCTAACGGTAGACAACCAAACGTAGAACCTGGTCTTCAGGATCAAACCAGCATTGCCCTAAACTTATTTAACACTATTATACAAACACTGACCAATAGGGCTGAGTTAGAAAGGTCGTGGGATGCTATTGAACGTGACATTAGCATCCAAGAGCAACGGGAAGCAAGACAGAGACAGTTGAGAAACTGAATCTGATCTAGTCTTTCTTTGTTTCTTTGTTTTAAAGTCTTATTATAAAAATCTTTATTCGGATGCCTTGATGGTATGTTTTATAGCCTTAAAACATAAACTCAGGAACAACATCTTTTTGGCACCGTTGCCGGCGAACGAAGTAACGCATTATTTCCCTGGGAAGAACGACATTGACACTTTATGTTGTTGATAGTGAACAAGAATAGAAAACTTTCTAAGGCTAAAATATCTTTCACTTGGCGACTCCACATTAAATAAACTGGCTAGTAGCCGTAAGAACACTAGAAAAAACCCAGATAGCAAACAGACCTCGCCAGTCTCTAATTCGGAAAAAATCTTAAAATCAAGAAAATCAATTAAACAAATCCTTTTATCAACTTATTCTACAGGTCAGCCAATTTTTACACAATCACATTCATCAGAAACTTTTGAACGATCACTTTCGCTTCCCCCTTCTTTTGATACTTTTTCTTTTCCTGAAGTTTCGTCTCCAGTTTTCCAAGAATATTCTCCACACACTGTCCCAACTTCAGTCCCAAACCTAACCATGGTGGCATAAGGAGGTGTTGGAGGTGGAGGTGGTGCTCTTGGAGGTGGTCAAGTACCAGTTCCAGGGATTTTTTCCAAAGTGGCTATTAGATATGCTCCCCTAGTTCTTTCTGTTCCTCTTCATGATCTTCCTGAGAACTATATGAAGAGCCTCCCAAAATTTTCAGGGGAGGGTGATTTGACTGCACAAGAACATATCAACTTTTTCGATCAATTTGCAGAAATATTTGGAATAGAACATGAGGATGTTTATTCCAGATTACTTGTTCAAACCTTTGAGGGACATTTGAGAACCTGGTTTCGATCCTTACCAGCCGGATCATTAAGATCCTATGAAGAGTTGGAGAGTGTGTTTATCAGACAATGGGGTGAGAGGAAGGATCACCTCTACTACCTAACCGAATTTGGAGCCCTAAAAAAGAAAAATTCTGAGACAGTGCTGCAATTCACACAAAGGTTTAATAAATTATATAATAAAATTCCAGCTGAAGTTAAACCTTCACAGCCTTCAACCAAAGTAACTTATGCTGGTGCTTTTGATCCTGACTGTACTTTACTATTGAGGGAGAGAAGATCAGTATATCTCTCTAAAATGCAAGATGATGCAGTTGAAATCAAATCCAATATGATGGCATCAGGTAAGCTTAAAGCAAAGACTGAAAATGTAAATAAAGAAAATAAAAAATTTAAAGATCAAGGTGGACCCTTAGGGTCAGGAAAATCTTCTGGAGATAGAATAGATGAGATGGCTAGGGTCATTCAACAACTATCAAACAAAATTTTGAAAATGGAGTTGGAAAAACCCAGAAGAGAAAATTTTCCCAGAAAAGATTTCCGAAAAAATCCTGAACCTCATGGACCACATAAAACAATAAAAAATGAAGATCAAAAAATTCAAGCACCTTTTAAAAGTGAAGATTATATTGGAGAAGAAGATTTTGGTGATTTTGAAGAATTGGATGAAGATATTAGTAATCTTGGTGATGATAACAGGTATCCTTTTTTATCTAGACAGGATTATGTAGCATCCTTGATCAAAGAAAGTAAATCAGAAGATAAAGTTAGCAATAATGCCACTGATGATCATACATATCAAAGTATTGCAGATGACATTATTGTTGATTTGCAGGGAAAATATAATCTAAGACCGAGAAATAAAAATCCCTCTAATGATCAAACAAAAAAGGTTTTACTTAGAAAAGATACTGATAAGGAAAACCCAAAAGTTGCAGATAAACAGTCTGCAAAAAGAAATACAACAGATAACCCTGTACAGTTAGAACCAGTAGGAACTACCCCTGTAAATACACAAAACCCGCTCAAAGAAAATAAGGTCACATCATAACGTAAAACTGAGAAAAAGGTTATGGAAACCCCACACATTGAGAATGACAAGGCCCTACGCAATTTTAACTTGGAAAATGAAATAAGCAAGATCAAAATTCCTATCCCCCTTGTCGAATTAGCAAAAAATCCAGTATACCGAAAACAAATAGCCAAAATGATTAATTTTTCTGAAAAGGAAAGTCAGGCCGACACAATTAACTTAGAAGATGATAAGCCTATCATTGTTTTCGGTCCACACGCCGAAGGGGAAAAATATACAGTGGCTCCTTTTTATATCACACTTACTATTTTTGACCACCTTTTACACAACTGTATGTTGGATTCTAGAGCTTCGCATAATGTCATGCCTAAAACAATAATGGATAAAATTGGTCTCAAAGTCACAAGAACGTATGGTGATTTGTATTCTTTTGATTCTAGGAGAGTTAAATGCATAGCGATGATTAAAGACCTAGTGGTTAACTTGGCCCAGATACCCGCTAAAAGCATCCTTATGGATGTGGTAGTTGAAGATATTCCCCCAAAATATGGAATGCTACTATCTAGATCATGGGGTGCTAAACTTGGAGGATCCATCCGGTTAGATATGACATACTCTACGATCCCTGTTTTTGGAGGACAATTCACTCGTCTATATAGGAAAACTCGGATGGCGTTCACTGTGAGTGACCCAAAAAATCATAAAAATCACCCAATGTATATCGTAGATCAAGATTTAGGGAACTGTATATTATCGTTAGATGATGATTTTGAGATAGATGTAGATGATAAAGATACATAAGAAAAAATTCAAAAAAATGAAATAAAAGAAAATGTATATAATACTGGTACATGGAAAATGTTTTTTGATGGTGCTTCCTCCTATCTTGGAGCTGGAGCTAGAGTAATTCTTATTTCCCCTGATGATCAATTTGTGATCCCTTTTTCTTATAGGCTCCAATGGTATATAGACTGTACAAATAATGTATGTGAATATGAGGCTTTAGTACTCGGTTTAGAAGCTGCAAGAAAAATGAAAATTAAAAATCTTGAAGTATTTGGTGATGCTGAATTAATCATAAAACAAGTAAATCGGCAATATCAAGCTAAACATCCTAGGTTAAGGTCTTATAGAAATTGTGTATGGGATTTAATTGAGAATTTCTTCACTTCTGTGAATTTTCATTTCGTCCCTAGATCCAAAAATCAACAAGCCGATGCTTTAGCTAAAGATGCATCAACATTTGCACCCCCGACAGCTTTTAATTTAAAATACCATATTCAAATGAGACATCGTCCTTCCATACCTGATAATGTACAACATTGGCAAGTTTTCGAAGACGATGAGCAACTTAGAAAATTTCCTGAATCTTTAGATGAGTTTTCAAAAACATATAATGATCAGGAGAATCAACATGATCCTATTTGGATCATGCAGGAAGGGGAAGATGCAAAAGAGTTTCATGATAAAATAGCTAATCACCGGATGCTTGTTCTAAAAAACAATCAAATCCCCAAAGGTTTGATCCCTTTGGAAAGACTCTTTAATAAATATGACATTCCTTCTAAAACTACTCTACAACCTCAACTAGAAGAGGTTGAAGATTGTAACATAGGAACTGTAGATAATCCCAAAATGGTTAAGTTATCTAAATTTTTATCACTAGAAAACAAAAACAAATATACAGAATTGTTAAAAAAGTATAAAGATGTGTTTGCATGGTCATACGAAGATTTGAAAACATATGACACCTCGGTGATAAAACATAAAATACCACTTAAACCAGGTGTCAAACCTTTCAAGAAAAAACTCAGACAGTTTAACCCGATCTTATTACCTGTCATTGAGAAAGAAGTTAAAAAGCTTTTAGACGCTAAGATTATTGTTCCCTTAAGATATTCTGATTGGGTTGCTAATTTAGTACCAGTGAGAAAGAAAAATGGGGAAATCAGATTATGCGTTGACTTTAGAAATTTAAATAAATCTTCTCTTAAAGACAACTCTCCTCTACCAAAAATGGATCACGTTCTGGAGAAAGTAGTAGGGGCTACTAGGATGTCCATGATTGATGGTTTTTCAGGATATAATCAAATTGCTGTTAGTGAACCTGATAAGGAAAAAACTGCATTCACCACTCCTTGGGGCACATTTATGTATGATAAAATGCCATTTGGACTAATGAATGCAGGAGCCACTTTTCAACGAGCAATGGATATTGCTTTTGTTGGCGAACGAGATAAGTTTGTAGTTATATATCCGGATGACCTCACTGTTTTTTCAAAATCAGATAGAGAACATATAATTCATTTAAAACAAACTTTTGAAAAATGTCGTAGGTATGGCCTTTCATTAAATCCTAAAAAGTCTCATTTCGCCATGCAGGAAGGCAAGTTGTTAGGACATATAGTATCCCGAGATGGTATCACAATCGATCCTAAGAGAGTAGAGGCCATAGAAACATTAGTTATTCCTAGAAATGTTAAAGAAATTCAATCTTTTTTAGGAAAAATAATTTTTTTGAGAAGAATTGTTCCTAACTTTGCTGAGATTGTTAAACTGATTACAGATATGCTCAGGAAGAACAATGAAGTTAAGTGGACAGCAGAAGCAAAGGCATCCTTTGCCCACATTAAAAAAGTTATAAGTGAGGCTCTGGTACTAGCTAGTCCAGATTATCTTAAGGAGTTCTTCATTTTTTCATTTTCTTCAGAACATATGTTGACTGATGTTCTCCTCCAGAAGAATGAAGAGGGTTTTGAGAAACCCATCGCCTTTTTCAGTAAGAGCCTCCGAGACGCTGAGCTTAAATAAAATATAATGGAAAAGAAAGCTTACGCAATGGTTAAAGAATTGAAATCTTTTAGAACGTATGTATTACATTCCAAAATCATTGCATATGTACCTACCAGTGCTGTAAAGGATATCTTAGTTCAAGCAGACAACAATGGTAAGAGAGGTAGATGGCTTGCGAAAATTCAGGAATTTGATTTGGAGGTTAAACCTACTAAATTAGTAAAAGGACATGGTTTAGCTAGACTTCTAGCTGAATCTAATTTTCGGGCTCTTGGGATAAACAGTGCTCAAGAGGAAGAAGGATGGATTGATGTAAATGAAATTGATGATCAAATAATCGAAAACAAGATTGAGGACAAATTCATTTCGTCAGATTGGTATAAAGATATAGTAACATATCTTTTAACTTTGAAATGTCCAGATGATTTGTCACCTTCCAAAGCCAGAACACCGAAACTACATGTAGTTAAATACTGCATTTCCGAGAAAAAATTATACTGGAAAGACCCGCTTGGTTTCCTTTTAGTTTGTCTAGTTGAATCAGAGATAGAGGAAGTCATAAGTCAGTTTCATGAAGGTGTCTGTGGAGGGCATCATGCTTGGAGAGAAATGGCATATAAGATCTTAAGGGCTGGTTATTACTGGCCAAAACTTTTCCCTGATGTAAATGCTAAGGTAAGGGCTTGTAGCCCTTGCCAATTTTTCACTGGAAAACAGAAGCTTCCAGCTATGTCGTTAGTTCCAGTTAAAATATAAGCCCCTTTTCAGCAATGGGGGCTTGATTTCATAGGTGAGATAAATCCACATTCAAGTGCGCAACATAGGTGGATTCTCACTGCCACAGATTATTTCACCAAGTGGGTGGACGCGACCCCTACAAGGAAGGCCACTGATTCAGTGGTTATAGATTTTTTGGAAGAGAATATATTGGCAAGATTTGGCTGTCCTAGGAAGATAGTAATAGATAATGCTCAAGCTTTCAAGTCAATGGCAATGATTAGTTTTTGCCAAAAATATAACATTGTGCTAGGACATTCCACAACATATTATCCACAAGCAAACGGTCTGGATGAATCTTCTAATAAGAGTTTGATTAGCATAATTAAGAAAGTCTTAAATGAAAACAAAAAATCTTGGCACTTACATTTAAAGTATGCTTTATGGGCAAATCGGATAGGAACGAAGAAGTCTATTGGTACTTCACCATTTCAAATGGTTTATTGCACAGATGTAGTATTGCCCATAAACTTGGCACTTCCTGTAATGAAGTTGTGGCAAGATGAGAAGGAAGAGCCAAATCCTCTCACTAGAAGAATAAACCAATTAATTGAAGTACAGTAGCACAGGGATGTAATAGATGAAAATCTACAGAAGTACCAGGATAATATGAAGCTGCTATTTGATCGCAAGGCCAAGAACAAAAACTTTCTTCCAGGAGATCTAGTTCTGAGGTGGGATGCTCGAAAGGAAGATTCAGGAAAAAACGGTAAATTTGATCACATCTGGTATGGACCCTTTAAAATATCATCTTCTGAAGGTAAAAATTCTTTTCTACTGGAAAATTTAGATGGTAAGATCCTTAATGCACGATTCTTAAAGCATTACATACAATAAAATAATAATAAATAATAA
>SNQJ01S0233269.1:0-14053 GCA_010110895.2 Picea sitchensis | reverse complement strand
GAAGTCATTACTTCCCTTGAACAAAAACTATTGATTATTTCTCATATATTGTGCATGGTGTATTGTGGTGTATTGGTGTAACTCTTATACTATTGTTCATTGCTCATTGGATATAACTGAATGGTTTAATTATAAGTTGAAAAAGGTTTTAAATTGTACTAGATACTGATTCACCCCCCTCTCAGTATCAACAATTTAAAGCAATTGAGAACTTTGGATAATTTATAGTGAATGAAATTATGAGTACTACCAGAATCAATTAGTACTATTACCTTTTTATTTTTGATATATCCTTTGATATTGAGGGTTTTAGGAGTGCTAATTACATCCAATGCATTACATGATATCGTGGGAGTCAACTCTTCTGAAGAAATATATTCTACATTTTCATCTTGAGATGGTTCTTGTTCTTGTTCTTGTTCTTCTTCATCTTCACAATCTATGTAGAATAATTTCTTCTCACCACACTTATATCTCTTACTATACTTGTTGTCACAATTAAAGCATAAACCTTTTGCTTTTGTTTCCTCCAATTTTTGATTTGTCAACCTTGTAGGTTGAGGTGTTTTAGAAGAAGGAACATTATTCTCTTGGTAGATGTTAAGAGTGGTCCTTCTAGTAGTCATAGCCATATTTTTACTTTCAACATTTCTCGCCATCCTGAACGCATTCTCCAATGATTTGGGTTCCCAAAGGAGAACCTCATGTTGAATTTTATCCTTTAAAGTTCCTATGAATACATCAATCATGTGCTCATCTAGAATATTCATTACCTTTATATTCAATCTTTGGAAGTTCTCAATGTGCTCCCCAACTGGACCCTTTTTCTTGAGATTTATCAATTGGATAAAGAAAGTATTTCTCCTTGTATCCTCATAGTGTGCTATCATTTCTTCCGTGAAAATTGTCTTAGTGACAAGTGATTTGTGAGAACAAATCCATCGATAACACACAAATTGATTGCGTTCTAAATATAAAGAAGAAAGTTTTACCTTTTTTGTGTGTGGCACATCATGTAGATCAAAGAACTACTCCATCTGAAGTATCCATATGATTGGATCCTTTCCATCAAACTTCCTCATATCAATCTCAGGAAAGTGGTTGGTCTTCAACCCAAAGTTGGATTTTCTCTAGCCTTGATTCATCTTCCTTGTGTCCTCTCTATTTCATGGGATACATTTTCACTTTCAGGTGGCCTCTCTATTAGGAAAATTTTAAATCCTTCCATGATCTCCTTTTTTAAACCATCCATCTTAGTATCCATTATCTCCTCCAACTTAGCTTCAGTTGAATCTATCATCCCTTGTAGTTCATGTTTTGTTATTTTCTTCTTTTGTAAATAATTTATGTCCCTGTGCATTTCTTCACCTTCATCAAGAGTCCAAGTAGGACTATTTAAAGGTTTATTTGGTGTATAATTTCCCTTTTTTGGTGGCATGTTGGCCAAGTATCACTTTTAAACCTTGATTTCGAGGTGGTTCTACTAGACGATCTTTCTTTTGTTGTATCTCCAAAATTTCGGCCCTTCTAGGTATGAAAAAGTTGTTTTGTAGTTCTCTGATACATATTATCAGAAATTCCATAGGTCTTATCAAAATTGGATGTGTCAAGTGGAAGTTATGGTAACTTTCCCACACCTTGTTGATTTTTATCCCTTCCAGGAGAGTGTACTTGTAAAATGTGTCAAGAGAACAATATATGATATTTGATTCTGAAACTTCAACCATAAATACTAAAGATTGTCCACTGTACAATGAAATTGGTCTCACTTAATTTGGATACTCACTGAAGAAGATATCATTGTTTTACCTAGAACACATGTTTGAGACTAGTTAATATGACTAGTCAACTACCCTATCTTACACATGGTGTATCTACAAAAGTAGGATGACCTAGAAGATAAAACAATTATCACAAATACCTTGATTAGTTATCTAAATATCCTCCAAGTTTCAATGTTTGAAAATGTCACAAAAAAACTTTTATAGTGAAAATTCCACAATGACTAAATTAAGGATGATTCCATAACCCTATCTTACACAGGTTATATCTCCGAAAGTATAAGGCTTCAAGAGATGACATTTTAATCCCAAGTACCTTGATCCATCTACTAAATACATGCCAAGGAGTTCCTTTGTAAACATCATAGAAAAATAATTATAGTGAAAATTACAAGGTGTCTCATATGCAACAGTGAAACCCCAAGACCTTGAACTCTGATACCAAATTTTAAGAACCAAATATCAAAATAGCATAAAAAACCTCAAAATAAGTACTCAACACCTTGAAAAAGAGATAATTTCATATAATAAGCCTCTTCGAGGGGGAAACCTCCTTATACACCACATAAATTTACAAATACAAGATGATTCCAAATAAAATTGTCTCATTGGTATACATAGGAGATAAGAGGTACAATTACAACTAATGGACCCAAGTCGACGTAAATAAAACAACAATACTAATTTAATATGCCCCAATTAAGGGGTAATGTGCCACTATTTAGGGCTTAACACACATCTCTAGCATATTTTGTTTTCTAAAGTTTGGGTGCATGTTGGCTCAAGAAAGAGCTCTAATACCACTTGTAATGTACTTAACCAACAAAAACAATAGAATCTGAACAATATTCTGATAAATATAAGTAAAAAAAAAAATACAAGAGAATGAGATTAAACATGTAAAATATAACCCTTATATTATTAATTCCAAAAGAGAGAGCGATGTTCACAAGCCTCTTCGAGGAGGCAAACGTCTTTAAGAAAAGCACCAATACAATAAAAATTCGTAAAAAAGCATTGCATAGACTTCTAGCTCTATAAACAGTTTCTTACTAGCAAAACCCTAACAACTTGTGGTCCCATCATTAATGAGTACCAACCACCTAATGGGAATTATTTAGTAAAGATGACCCTTTTACATGAACTAACTACCAACTGACTATCTAATGGGTCTTTTTTAAAGAAGAGGACCTCATACACTATTGATTAACTCCTAATTACCCCAAATTAGGAAGGTTAGGGTATAATCCTAAGAGAGTTTGTTACAAAAAAAATTCTTCAACAACATTTCCTTGATTAGAAATCACAAGAAAGAAAAGCAAGTTCCAACTAAGCATGGAAGTAGTATGGGATCAATATATAACTTATCTATGCCACATTCATTCTTCATATGATGATAAATAAGTTAGCTTATGAATTATGGTGCAACAATTAACACAGGTATGCCATACAATAATGGCTTCTAATTTAAATTATTATTTATGATAATAGAATCAAAGAATACATTTTTAAAAATATGCAAAAATAACTATGAATGCTAATTATTACCATTTAACACAAGTATCACACAAGATGATTGGTTGGGGAAATCTAAGAATTGAACTCAAGACCTCTCACACCCTAACTAATAATCATACCACTACACCAAATTCCCTGACATGGGCATCACTCTTCAGACCTAACTATTGTGGAATGTTTGTTTTTTTGTCCAACAATTTTATTTGTAAGGTGAATGGAAAAATGGAATTCCTTTGCATTTTTTCAATAAAGTTGCAGTTGTGATCAAACGTTTTTAAAAATGTTTACTTTTATTATTATTACTGTTATGGAACAAGTTGTAGGTTGGGAAAAGCCCAACCCAACCACCAAGTGGTGACAACTTAAGGGACATTATACCCAATTTCACCTCGATATAGATATTGTGCTTCAAGGGTGACTAGGTCACTCTAGAGAGGTGATCTTGATGACCCTGTGGGAATTGAGATGGATGGAAAGGAAGGAAGAGAAGTGTCCCCCTAAAGGTCAATAAGGGAATAGGAAAGTGGCTTTGATGACTCATCTCCGTAAGGTTTTAACGCTTCCAAGTCTTTGGGTACCTTCCAAAGTGATTGTACCTACTCGAGACACAAGAAAAACCAATTGTATGCAATATATGTTAGGTGGAAAAGAAAGTTAAGCTTGATGTCCCTAATTGTAGAAGTAATTAGAAATATATATCAGCAATGAAATCAAGTAACTATTTCATATTTAACCACTTAAAGCATTGAAGATTAGTTGACTTATGAAGCATAAAACATTTAGATAAATTCTCAACACTTTAGCACAACTTTAGTGGTATTTAGATGGATGTAAAGATAAGTTTTCAGAGTATATTTATGACATCCAAGTGTCTGTAGCAGTGTATTTCTACAGCAGCAACATTTACCCCATGAAATCAGCTGAAAGATTTCCCAACAACAACTAAAATCAAATAGATTTATAATAGCAACTTTCCAACTAATTCCAATGGCAAAAGAGTGAGAAATTGAGCGTGAAAAAGAGATTTTGTTGCAGCCCTAATGGTTGTAGCATATATTTATAACAACAATAAGCAACACTTAGCCAATTGAAATTCCCTAGGGTCAAAAGAAAGTCTAGAACATCAAATAAAGAAAGCAATTTGAACAAGTTGATCCCTTCATATTTTCATGTATCCCAATGCAACAATTTTATCTCTCCAATGAAAATTAAAAATGATTAGTGCCTTATTATTGGGATGTGAGGTCAAAAAAAGAGTGAAGACTAGACTAAATCCTTGGGGGTGTAAATCCTCTTACTCCCCAAGGAAAGATAGGTCCACTAGGAAATGATAAGATGGTGTAAGCCCTTTTACTTCTCTTATCAAAACCTTATGCAAGTATATGACCATGGATTTATGAGCTTGATCCACAAATAACCTAAGGGTGTAATCCCTTTTACTCCCTAGGGTTTATGAAACAAATAAAGGTGACGTGTGGGGTGTACGGCCTTGTAGTTCTCCAAGAAACCTTGCAAGTAATGACCTTTCACAAGAAAATAAATGAATCTTGGGGAGGGTGTATTCCCTTATACTCCTCCAAGGGTTTATCCACTAACAATAATGGAAGAAAGCTAGAATTTTCAAGAAAATAAATGCAGAATTTCCTTACCAATTCCAAATAGATACAAATTCAAACCCTAAATGACCAAGAATAATCCATCCACAAGCATGAGAAAAAGCCTCCAAGTGTAGTGCACCATTTTATTCCATCAATGTCAAGATAAAACCATAACAATTGCAAAGAGAGATAAATTGCTCCAAAGATAGTGAAAATTTCAGCTAAGTATCCTTCTCCACATGGGAGAGTTATGATAAAATGAGATCTTATGATCTCTTAATTATACAAAATGTCTCGGCTAGATCAAGGTTGAGGTTGAATTAGTTGGTGGGCACTAAATTTTTCAGAGCAACCAAAAACTAGGGTTTTTTATAGTCACAGCCATAGCAGAGGACAACATGAGCACCAGAGGGGGGGGTAAGGGTACCCCCTCATACAAACAGGTAGTGGTAGATAGAGGGAAAGGACCAAGGGGTGTACTTTTCAAGGCACCAATGACAAGCACCTCAGGATCTGACCCAGGAAGAGGTAAGGAAAGTAACCGGGGAAAAAGTGAATGCATAGAAGAGGAAGCCAAGGAAACCCTGAACGAGACGCAAGACACAACGAAGACCAACCAGGTAGAAGGGCGCAACCCGTGCAAACGCAAATCAGCACTGATACCCAAGGTGATACTCGAGGATCTACAGACGCAACTCTATAAGGATCAAATGAAGGTGCATGTGTTAATCTACAAATTTATGGGCTTGTGGCCCACCGGAAGAAAGTTGTGCAACTGGATCAAATATCATTGGAAGCTAAGTGGGGAAGTGGATCTCCATCTGGGATTGAAAGTTTTCTTCACAATAGTATTCATAAAATTGGAAGAAAGATATAGACTATTTGAAGGAGGGCCATACTTCCATGCATCAGCGGGACTGTACATGCAACCATGGAAGGAAAATTTCTCCCCAGAAAAAGAGACCTTCAAAAAGGTGTCGGTATGGCTGAGACTATATTCCCTACCTTTAGACTACTGGTTACCCTCTACTTTTGAAGCAATAGGGAATAAACTAGGGAAATATATAAAGACCGCAGAAGCCACCCTGAAAGGGAGATACACATCTTACGCAAGAATATGTATGGAGATCGATGTGTCAGGAGCGCTCCCAAAATCCATAAGCCTTGAATTCAAGGATGAGGAATGGCTCCAAATAATCGATTATGAACACATCCCATTCCGATGTAGAAGGTGCCATGAGCATGGTCATTTGATCAGGATGAGGATGGGTTTGTTAAACCAAAACCCAGAAGCAGAGCCAACAAAAAGCAGAGAAAAGCCCAAGCATGAAATAAACCAGAGATATGGAATAACCTGGAAGGACGAGATAAAACCAATAAAGGGGCAGAAGCCAACAAGGATACGGAAAAAGCTCAGGAAGTCAGAGAAAAAACACCAAACGATCCCACCAACCAACCAAATAACTAGAAGGAATAGGGAAGTTGTGCAACTTCGATGGAAGGAGAAATCAGAGACGACAACACCCCCATGCAAGAAGTAGAGGGAGACGCAGAAATGACACCAAGCGAAGTAGGCACATAAGATCCAAAACTCAGATACCTTGTGGAAAGGGAAGGGATATATCTCACGAACATACTGGAGAAATAGAAAAGACATGGAGTAGACAATGTACCAACATAGCAACTTGACCACATACATTACTTGTTCCTCCTAAGGGAGGAAGCCAAATCTAGAGGCCTAAAGTGTACACATGGGGAGATTGGACACCTAGGAGTCAAATCCAGAGAGGGACAACCACAACTCTCACCCAAGCAGACATGAAGGAAAAAAGGAAGAAAATCAAATAGTGCAGCCCTACAAGATCTTGGAGCGCTACTGATAAACTCAGGTAAGATCAAGAAAAGCTTCCCCAACTCCCCCCGCATGTTTAAAAGAAGGTTATAACTTGGAATATAAGAGGCCTAAACAGCCCAAGAAAACAACGAATCCTTAGGAATAGACTAAAACAGGAACAACCAGATCTTTGTTTTATTCAAGAGACCAAGTGTAATACAGACAGAATGGAAACAATCAGTCAACAACAATGGCGCAAGTACAAGATGGTGGCTATTAGGGGCCACCAAATGGTAGGAGGTATCCTCACCCTGTGGAACCCACAAGTACTAAGACTAATAGAATCTGAAGCGACAAGGCATACCCTTACATTCTGCATGCAACTCACTGGGAACACATAGGTGATTGTATGCACTAATGTGTATGGACCCCTGGTGTCAGAGGATAGGAGAGGAATGCTAAGAGACCTAGAAGATATTAAAAGCTGAGCCAACAACCCCGAATGGATCCTAGCCAAGGATTTCAACATCATCACGTCACTTGCAAAGAAAAAAGGAGGTACAAGAAGATTGGATAGAGATGCAAAGGAGTTCTCAAAATTCATAGACACAACGGAGATGGTAGATCTGAAAACCAATAATGGACAGTTCACCTGGAACAATAAGTGAATGAGCCAGCATCAGGTAGCAACAAGACTTGACAGATTCCTAGTGTCAAATTCAATCATTATGCAAGGGCTAAGCTTAGACCGCAACATCCTTCCATGGGGGGGATCTGATCATTGGCTAGTGCAACTAGAATCAAGCTTCTAGACCACACCAAAGAATAGACCTTTCATATTTGAGAAATTCTAGATTGAACACCCAAATTTCAAGGAAAGAATCAAACAATGGTGGTGTGAGGAGCAACCAAAGCAAGGGAAAAGGATGTTCAAAATCTATAAGAAACTAAAACATATCAAATATAGGCTGAAAGAATGGAACACGGACACTTTTGGGAATATAAACCAAGAGAAGAACAACATTGAATAAAAAATGAAAAATATCCAGGAAACCTGCATTTCGGAGGGCTACAATGAGGAGCGGAAAAAGGAAGATATCCAGATGACCCAAGAATGGGAAGAGCACTACCAGCAATAAGAAACTCTCTAGCGACAAAAGTCCTATATCATATGGCTAAAGGAAGGAGAATGAAACACTAAGTTTTTTCATAGAACAACCATGGCCAGAAGAGCCCATAACAAAATCGTGAAGATTAGGGACCAGGATGGAATAGAAAGAGAATCACATAAGGACATTGAAACAACTCGGGTAAACCACTTCCATGAGATAGCCCAAGAACCTAACCAAGATAGAATACAGGCCATACAAAAGATAATCCAGGATATCCCTTGCCTGGTAACAAAAGAAATAAATAACAACCTGAACAAGCCCATTGCGAAGGAGGAAATAAAACAAGCACTCCAAGAAATGCATAATAGAAAATCCCCAGGCCCAGATGGTTTCACAGTGGAGTTCTTCAAAGCATGTTGGGAAGTCATCAAACATGAAGTTTATAAGGTAGTGGAATACTCTAGAAGGTCAGCCTCCATTTTGAAAGCACTAAATTCTACAATGATTACACTTATCCCCAAAGAAAATGAAGCCAAAACTCATGATCGTTATAGACCTATAGTGTTGTGCAATGTGGTGGATAAGATAATTTACAATGTTATAGAAAATAAATTGAAACCACTCCTAACCACACTGGTCTCACAAGAACAGGCAAGTTTCATGGACGGAAGGAAAATAATGGACAATAGTATCCATGCCAATGAACTTATCCACACCCTGAAGCTTCAGAAAAGAGAGGGAATGATAATACAACAGGACCTAGCAAAATCTTATGACAAAATCAAATGGCACTATATGGTCAAGACCCTGGAAGCCTTCGTCTTCACCCAACACTGGATTAGGTGGATAGTCAACCTAGTATCCACAACAAGCTTCTCACTACTAGTAAATGGAGCCCTTGCCAAATCTTACTGGCCCATGAGAGGCATTAGATAGGGAGACTCAATGTCCCCCTTCCTATTCATCCTAATGATGGAAGGTCTCAGTCGAAGCATAAAAATCACAACCGCAACAGGGGAAATAAAAGGTATCAAACCCTATGAGAATTGCCCGACTTATACACACCAACTGTTTGAGGATGAAACCTTAATTCATGGCATGCCCACGGTCAAGGAACTGAAAGCCTACAAAGGAATCTTAGATGAGTTTGGGGAAGCCTCGGTGGCAGAGATAAACCAGTCCAAATCTATGATCTTCTTCTTTAATACCAACCCCGCAATCCAAAGTAATTTGGCCAACATCTTGGGCTTTGAATGAAAATCCCTCTCAACCAAGTACTTGGGCATCCCCTTGATAGACAAAGATTTCAAGCTGTCAACTTGGGAAGGAATAATCAACAAGCTACAAGACTGGGTAAAAAATTGGATGTACAGATCCCTCAACCTAGTCGAAAGACTTATCCTAACCAAGTCAGTTTTGCAAGCTATCCCAACCATTATGACGCCAGTTTTCCCAACCCCCAAGGGGATTCTACAAAAAATAAGAACCATACAAAGGGACTTCCTATGGCGAGGAGTGGAAACAAGAAAAAAAAGGGCACTGGTGGCTTGGGAGAAGGTTTGTAAACCAAAAAGAAGAGAAGGCATGGGGTTACACGACCCGCAAGTGACCAATGACGCCTATGGCCGGGTCAGTGGTATCATAGCAGGCTACTCTTGATCGATTTTCCAGTGCATGTCCCAAGAAGGCAAGGAATCTTAGTAAGAAGAAAGCCTTTTCTTTAGTCTCACATGGCTAGTTTTGGCTAGAGTTACTCAAGCGTTACGGACAACACTTGTCTCAAGGGGAGGGGCATGATAAAGCGTTGGGTCAAATAAAATACCATGCCATGGGTCAACCTGTGGAAGGAAAATTATGCCCCAGACATTTGCGACTAGGACAAAATCCTCTTCATAGGCACCAGGGAAGGTTCCACCATCTGGAACCTAGCCTGGCGTAACAAGACCTGGATCCAGACACACAAATTTTGGGAAATAAGAAATAGCAGAACCACCCGATTCTAGGAGGATGCCTGGAAAAAGGAACCTAGAATGGAAAAACCAGGTCGGGAGGAACTCCACTAGGAGATGATGGTGCAAGGAAAAACCCAAGTTTACCGTTACTAGAAACAAGAAACAGATCACAACAAATGGAGAATTTGGAACACTCTCAACCCATAGACTAGAGACCAAACCACAACAACAGTAAAAGAGGTGGAGGAGGAATTGGGGAGACGAAAAATTGCAATCATGAACGTAAATGACCAGCTAAGATGGGGGCACAAAGCCAGTGGGGAATTTAATCTTACAGAAGAATGCCACTATAGAGAGGACCAGGACCAATAAGACTCGATGCATCAATGGGACAAGCTCTGGAATAACCTCCATTAGCCAAAAATAAAAATCTTCCAGTGGCTAATACTACACAACCGATTTCTAACCTAAGAAAACCTAAAGAAGAGAGGATTCATAGGCCCTTCAAGATGTCACCTATGTAAAGAAAAGGAGGAAACAATGAACCATCTCCTGGATGAATGTCCCTACATAGCAGAAGTCTGGGACTGGGCGGCAGGCATCTTCTGACAATCTAATAGGACCAGAGGTAATATTTCTGCAACTATAAACACCTGGAAGGAAAACTACAGTGAAAACGAAGGGGTGAATCTCTGTTGGACCCTCATTCCTGGCATGATCATTTGGGAAATATGGAAGGAACGGAACCGGTGCATCTTCAGGAACCAAATATGGATGGCAGCAAAGATCAAGGAAACAATAATATCCATGACAAGAGAAATGGTATAGAGTCGCAACTGCCGAATAGGAGGAGAACAACTCACAGATGGGGAGCTCTGAATTCTAGAGGCTTTTCAACTGAAATAAGGATGCAACCCCAATCAAGTAAGATGGCTTCTGCAACTACAAGTAGGTGAGCGCAACTGGAAACCGCCACCAGAGGGCTCCCTCAAGCTGAATTTCGACAGGGCGTCGAAAGGTAACCCAGGATGGATAGGTACGGGGAGAGTAATCAGGGGCAGTCAAGGAAAAATTATCTGGCTATACACTGGGAGTATGGGGAACTCAACCAACAACGTTGTAGAATTTGGATCCCTGGAGACCGGCCTTGAGATACTACACCGGGAAGGGATGACCAACATCATAGTGGAAGGAGATTCCATGCTGGTCATCAACACAGTAAGGAAACTCTAAAACGACACCAGAGTGGGAAACATTCAGAGGCACTGACGCTTGGCTTACTCCCTACAAAAAATTTAGGAGCATTTGCAGACGATGATAACAGTGAAGTTGCACTGGGTCCAAAGGTCAGCACATGGACTAGCAGATAGAATCGTTAATGAAGCGGTAGACAAGGAAGCACCAGAATTAGATTCCACATAGAGTAACATCCTAAATGGTCAGTGTCGGACAGACTGTACCCAACTAGTGGAAAAGGAATATGATGGCAGTCAAAGTACGGATGACCACATCGAAGCTAAAGGCATAGAATTAATTGAAGGGCAAGGAGGATCCAGGCAGAATCCAATAGGCCACCATTTAAACATGAGTTACAATGTAGATCATGGTCACACCACAAGAGGAGGTATGACACTATGGTCCTGTCAATAGAATTAAGTATAGGGGTTTTCTATGGGAGAGCATAAAGGTTAATCCACAGACGGAAAAGGATGAAGACAAAAAGGATATCCCATGGAAAGGAATGGGTACACCTCATCCATGCACAGATACAGTGGGAGGAAATGATTGGCATAGAAAGTGCAAGGAAAAGGATTGGAGCAGGGACGACGACAGGGTTCCCAAGCGCACACACTCTGAAATAGAGGAAAAGGATCAAAAGGTACACGTTTACAGGAGACCCATTATTACCAGGATAAGGTCGCAGTCGGGGAAACCCCTTAAAAGAAGAAGCATCAAGGATAGCTACAGACGAGAGAGCAACAATTAAATAGACTAGGAAGGGGAAAATAGAAGTAGAGGATGAATTCAAGATAGTAGCCATCACATTCAAACCGAGATGGTAAGAATGGAGAATACCCAGAGTAAGAGGGGGCCCCAGGGGGAGGAACTACCAACAAACACCTGGAAGATCACAAGGATGGAGTAGGCGACCAAAGAGGCCAAAGGCACATTTCTTGCGCAAGTCAATCCAAAGGGAAAAGTGGTCATCGACAGGTGGGAGAGAGAAGTCAACACCAAGCACCAGGGAAAATCCTGGGCAGAACTCATCCAAGAAGCGGACAGGATAAGGGACCCCGGGGCCACACAGCCCAGGACAACCCTCTACCACAAAACAATGGAGGAAGCTTGGCGCACAAAAATTTTGATAAGTAAGCTAAGAGCTGACAGGAATGAGACCAACAGGGTGGAAAACCATGGCCACAGGAAGGAGCTCACATAAATTTTGAGCCGCCTCAGCAACCTGGAGGCCAATGCAATAAGAATAGCAGAGGACCAAAGGAGCCAAAACGAAAAAATGGAATGAATAGCTGGACAATTCCACCTCTACCTTCATTATGTCTGCCACATGGACATCACTCCAGCAGATCGACGCGGAACACCATCCTGCATCAGAAATACATGCACAGTGGAGCAGAGAAAGGAGAATGAGGCAAGAAAGGAAGGAGATGAAATTCATCTAATCCTCTTGGACTAGTGCATTCTCAACCCATGGTCATTTTGATTATCAGTGTATGAGCAACCCTTGTTATACGTTCTTGGTTTTTATGTATATGTTATGGTATAGTTTTTTCAAATGATTTTTCGGAGACTGGGTCGGTTTCCCAGGGTGGCGGCCCAGCCCTTCCCTCGCTTATGTAGATAGTGCTACTTTGGCTTCCCTGATCTGGTTTCCTTTTTGGCAGATCAGGGAATACCCCTCTTTTCCTTTTTGTACCATATTTTTCTCAGTAATATAGATTCTCAAACTCACTTACAAAAAAAAAATTTATACAAAATGTCTCCAAAATAGTTTTTCCACATAATATTAGGGTAAACCACAATACAAAGGATCAAAAACCCTAATCTTTCCCATTTTACAAAATAATATTAATCAATTTACTTAAAATTTTATTTTACACAAGAAGAAACCCTAATTCAAAGTGGTGTTGCCCCTTTAAGGGATGTTTTGGCACTAGGAGCAAGTTGTTGGTGTTAGAGGAGTGTAGTAAGGCTTCCCAAAGACATATGTAAAGCATCAAAGTCACTTCCTTCATGGTCAAAGCCTCGACCTCCTCAAAATGTCCTTGTGTCAATGCATATCAACCTCACCACCAAACCCTAACCCCCTTAGGTGACATCATGCCTCTCAAGGTGACATTTTCCCTCTTCTAGGAAAATCGTTTGGCATGTGGGGGCTAGGTTATGTCATCCAAGTCATTTTCTAGGCCTATGAGTTTTCATCTCTCTCATCAGGCATGTGAGCCCTTGGCATCCACGTGTGGGCTTCAAGCCCCATGGAAGCCCAAGCGAGGCTTGTTCCTCCAAAATTGTACACCAACTAAGTCATGAAAAGAAACGTAAGAACACCCTCCAAGGATCTCAAGTCATAGAATCATGATAAGTAAATCAAATCAATAAATGAGCGACCTAAGCATGTGCATAAAATATTATTGTATGAAACAATTAAGTGCTCAAAGACATTATGTGACTTGCAATCTTGAATATGGGAGGTTTGACAAGGTGTACTATTGGGTAGATATTTCTCTAGGTCAAGGAGAGTTTCCAATATATTCCTCTCTAATCCATTTAAAGTGGGCGAAGTGGTTAAGGGTCAAGACTCAATGGGCACGGAGTTCATGAATTACAAGGGGATGTACTGTCTTATTCATGGGTGCCTTTGTAGAGGGTGTGTAGCACCTTTGTTTGCAATGCAATTTTTCCAATCCCATCATTTTGTCATTATTTGTTTCTTTCAAATTTTAGGGACAAGTTGAATGCCACTTCTCTGACATGGTGTCCAAATAATGACAGTGTCACCCAAAAATACCTAGCAGAAATGCGAAGGTTGGTTCGTGATGAGACCCCCTTTCTCTCAACAATGCAACTCAGAGCCATTACCATGTCTTAGTGACTATATGATGGTAATTTCATACCACTATATATTCATGAACATGATAGGTCGGCTCATGATGAGACCTCTTATCCTCCAACTAACCTTTTAAGCATTCATAATCATATTTCTTGTGGGTCCCCCTTTTCTCAAATATAAGTGTTTCAT
>SNQJ01S0233268.1:0-10482 GCA_010110895.2 Picea sitchensis | reverse complement strand
GTCCTCCATCTTTGCGCTCCTCCTTTCTGGATTTAGATCTGACGGTCATCGGGAATTTTGAATGGGATCCAACGATCAATGTCGCTTCTCTGCCCGAGCTTACGCATCCTCCTTACTTGGAACAATTTCTAAGTGTCAAAGGCCTCGACCTTTGATCCGCCCGAGATCCTGAGTACGCTATCTCTCTTGAGCTTTGGCAATGAGTTAACCTCGTCCCTGGTTCACAACTATGCACTGCGTGAGACTCTGCGCTAATCCTCCTTAGCTTACGTTGTTCATGTTTTTCCATTGATGCACACACTATTCTTGCCATCAATGACAAGCACACACTGTCCGTAAAACATGCCAACATCATTGTCAAGGATGGAGACACGAAGTATTTTTCCTTGGGAGAATGACAAAGATCACATGTAAATCTTGATGGTGGACAAAAATTTAGACATTAACGTGTGACTGTATATTATTCACTTGGTGACTCCTTTGTAGTAGTTCTAGCTCCTAGAAGAGAAGGTAAAGGACTTAAACCTCCTCTAAACTTATCATCAACTACAGAGAAACAGGTGACTAGAACAAACCCAGATCCAAAACTTGTTCCAGCAGTGTCTGACCCTAAAAAGTTATTAAGAAAGTCTAAAGGTACTCAAGGACAGTCTTCTTCTTCTAAAGATAATTCCCCAACTGTAGAAGTTGTACCTGAAATTGAAACAAAAACTATTGTTCAATCTTTAGTTGTATATTTTCCTTCAACTATTTCTGAATTGAAAACAAACAAACACCTTATCTATAGAGATAGCTTTGAGAGATTTTACCAAAGATACTAAAAGTGATCCTGGTCAACTTTTATCTTCATCACCTTAGTCCAGTTCTTCTGAAGAAGCTAAACCACAATTTTGAACCTTTGACAATCCTTTATTTCTTGAACCTTCTCCCCATCTTAATTCAAAAAAGAAACCATTGATCTCATCAGTTGAAGATCATAAACCTACATCAATTCAACCAAGTTATTCTACCCAAAGGACTGTTTTCCCTTCTACATCTCAAATTTTATCTCTTCCTAAAATTCAAATAGAAGTTGTGACAAATATGGTTGTAAACAAAATGGATGCAATTGTTGCAGCAAGATATGCACTATTGATTCTACCACAGGTATTGTATGATTTCCCACCAAATGATTATATGAAGTATTTGACAAGATTTAATGGAGAGGGAGAGGTCATTGTTGAAGACCACTTGAATTATTTCTATAGTTTTGCAGATAATTTTAATGTGGAGCATGTAGATGCTTGATGAGATTTTTTGTGCAAAGTTTAGATGGAGAAGCAAGGAAATGGTTCAAAAGTCTCCCTCTTAATTCTATTGTTGATATTGATGCACTAGATGATACTGTTTTAGGACACTAGGGAGATAAGAAATATTACTTGTATTGTATCATTGAATTTGGTGCTTTGAAAAGGAAACAAGGAGAATCTATATCAGATTTCAATAAAAGATTCAATAAATTGTATAGTAAGATTCTAGACAAAATTAAACCCATTGAAACATCTTCCAAAGTTACTCTTTTCAATGCTTTTGATGCTGAGTTTTCTCTTTTGTTGAGAGAAAGAAGGTATGTCACTTTGATTTGAATGTAGGAAGCAACCATTGAAGTAGAATCCAATATATTGGCAGCAGATAGGTTGAAATCAAAGAATGATAGAGACAAGAGAAAAACAAAAAGAAGAACTTCCTTCTTCTTCTCATACAACATCTGATTCAAAGATTGATGAAATGGCCAAAATGTTGAAAACATTAACATATGAAATGGCTAGACTTAAGATGGAAACAAAGAAACATGGCATACCTACACAGGAGGGTGGATATAGATATTCTAATCAGTTCATAAGGCCTAACAATGTTCCTCAAATTATGCAAAGGGAAAGAAGAAATCAAGAGGATTAGAGGGGTTTTCCTCCTTTTCAAAACAATGCATTGGAAGAAGTTGAAGAAATTGATGATACTTAGGAAGGGTCTTGATTCATTTACATGATATAGAATTACCTCCCACTCATGTGACACAACAAGAATATGAATATGCCCTTATATTAAATCAGTTTGAGGAAGAATATGCTGAAGAAGTCTACCGAGTGAAGACTAAAAGAAAAAAATATGATCTTAGATCGAGGAGCAAGTGGATCAAGTAGACACCCTCTGTTCAAATCAAAATGACAAATGCTCGATGAAGCCAGGATCAAGTAAAAGAAGCAGGGGCTAAAATTGTTCGACAACAAAAACAACATCAAGGTTAGTACTACAGAGCTAAAGGAAACCCAACATTGCTCATGGACCTTTTCAATAGTGTGGCACGGATTTCATTGGAGAAATTCATCCTCCATCTTCTATAAAACATAAATGGATACTCCTGACCATGGATGCTTTACTAAATGAATTGGCAATCCCAACACGAAATGCAATATATAAGGTAATCATGAGTTTTCTTGAAGGAAATATTTTCTTGAGAATTGGGTGTCCTAGAAAGATGATTTTTTATAATGGCCAAGCATTCAAGTCTAATTGAATTGTTGAGTTTTGTAATAAATACGACATCAAGTTGGTTCACTCCTCTTACTATCCTCGGCGAGAATGGATTAGCAAAATCCTCGGTAAGAATCTTATAGGATCATTAAAAATTGTTCATAGAATAAAGTCATAGGATTCAAAGGTAAGAGTTTACATTATGGGATGATCAGATCGGTACTAAGAAATATATTGGAACTTCACATTGTCAAATGGTTTATGGAACAAAGGTTGTATTTCCAACTCAACTCGGTTTACCTATTCTCATATTTCTGCAAGAAGAGTTAGAATATCCCAATGACATTCAAAATTTTCAGGATCCGCGAGAGTTAATGAGAATAGAAGGTTGAATCGAGAGCTATCATTTATCAAAACAAAGGTTAAAGGTGACTTTTGATAGGAAGACTAAAAATGATATTTTTCAAGAAGGATATCTTGTGTTGAGGTGGGATGCTATAAGAGAGGACAAGTCTAAGCATGGTAAGTTTGATCATTTATGGTATGGTCCTTTCAAAATAGCTAAGGTCATGAATAATAATACTTTCCTCTTACACAATTTGGATGATTGTGAAATCTTGGGAGGCCCAATGAATGGGCGGTTTCTAAAACACTACTTCTTTTAAACCATCCAATATTTCCAGTTTGTACATAATTTTGGTTTTTTTTTGGTGTGATTAGTTGGTTGATTTAAATAAGACTCCATAAGCCCAATGGAAGATCTACTATGTGAGTTTTGGGTTTTTATTTTTTGGATTACAAAATAAATGGATGGCAGAGGAAGGAAACAAATTATAGTGAAATTTTTATGATGATCAAGGAGATAAAGGCATCGGTCATCGGGTTCTTAAAGTTTCACCATGAAATATTATCCCTAGAAGGAGCCAGTGTTAGTTCTTAATTTTGTTAATGACTATTGAACTATTCTTTTCCCTACCCTACCATTTCCTAACATTATTTTACACTATGTTTTCTTCTTCTATATAATTTAAAGTGTGCTTGCATTATCCTTTCTGAACGTTTTATGACATGCATTAGTGTGATTAAAGTTAGAATAAGACATTTAGGATCTTTCCATCAAGATACAAGTCTTATATCTCATTTTAAATTAAAATATGAAAAGAAATCTGATTACAAGAATAATACATATTCTTGTAGTAGCGAGGGAGTATCATTGTTTCAAATGTGCGACTCCCAAAGGATCGTGTCAGGTTTTCCACGATCATTGCCCACAAATCCCATATCATTTATGATTACGATAAGGTCATGTTTTCAGTTGTGTTAGTCATTCAAAGGAATTGGGTGTGTACTCCATAAGTTCAACATCAAATCGCAGGTTTCACGCCATGATTTATAGCATATGACACATGATTCAATTCATTATATCTATGTATTAGTTTATACATGTTTTGCAGGTAACATAAATTTTCCCAACAACTTTCATATTTCCAGAAGTCCCAAAATCAGATCGGAACCCTAAGCATTGACAAATATACAAGGAGGATTAAAATCGGTATCATGGATCCTAAGAAAAGTGGACAAATTACTTGTTTAGAAGTAGAGGGTGTAGAATTTCTTGAGGCTTATCTTCAAATATTGTAGAAGTTCAGAGATGCAGGGTGGTTTAATTTCTATTCTACACTCTAGGGTTATCATGAGAAAGTCTTCATGATGTTTGTGCAAAACTTTGATGGATTTGAGGCAGTGGTGGGAAAAGTTCTGATACATGTGACAAAGAAATCGATAGATGGAATGCATCACAGTTATGAGTGTATGGAAAGATGGTGGAAGAAGGAGATGTTTCCTCTCGAAATCATAAATCAGTTTTTACTTCCAGAACATCAAAGCCCTAAATGAAGTCAGGGTATTCCACAGAATTGGATGAAGAAAGAATGTGGACTACTTTGATGATTATTGGCGGTACATTACATGTGAAGGGAGTGATTTTTCCTTGTTCACCTCTACCATATTAGGTTGATGATGCATTTGAATGGTGATAGTCCTCTATGTTTACCTTTATTTCTATATTGAATCTTGTCAAAGATGTCTAAAGGATACAAACTCATCCACACTAGTATTGGTAAGAATTTATTTCACCAAAGACTTATCAAAACCCTGGTTATGTATGCGTTGGGATAAGTCCAATGTTCTTGGGACTGGTTTCTTAAATCACTCAATCTTGAAGAACATGAATCCAAGCATAAAACCACTCTAGAAAAAAATCCAAAGTAAAGGGTTCTTAAAACTCGTACCTTCCATCCATCCGTCCATCCATCCATCCATCCATCCATCCATGGTCCATCCATCCACTCTTTCCATCCTTCCATCCATCCTCCTTCCTTCCATTCCATCCTTCCATCCTTCCATGTCCATCCATCCTTCCATCCATCCGTCCATCCATCCATCCTCCATCCGTCCATCCTCCGTCCATCCTCCATCCATTCCCTTCCTTCCATCCATTTCCTTCCTCATTCCATCCTCCATTCCATTCCTTCCATCCATTCCATTCCATCCCTCCATCATCCATTCCTTCCATTCCATTCCATTCCTTCCTTCATCCATCCATTCCATCCATCCATCCTTCCTCCATCCATCCATTTCCTCCTCCATCCTCCATTCCTCCATTCCTCCGTCCATCCATTCCTCCGTCCATCCTCCATCCATCCATCCACCTCCGTCCATCCGCTCCATCGTCCGTCCCATTCCTTCCTCCACTGTCCATCCATCCATTTCCTTCCGGTCCATGTCCATCCATCCATGTCCTCCATCCGATTCCATTCCTCCTTTCCTTCCATGTCCATTCCATTCCATTCCTCCATCCATTCCATCCTCCGCCATCAGATCCGTTCATTCCATTCCTTCCATTTCCTTTCCTCCTTCCTTCCATCAGATCCGTCCATTCCTTCCTTTCCTCCCATTTCCTGCGTCCATTCCATCCGGCCATCCATCCATTCCTTCAGTCCTTCAAGGCTCCTTTCCTGTCCGTCCTCCTCATCCACTCCATCCTCATTCCTTCCTGCTTTCCGTTGTCCTCCATGTCCTTCCTTCCATCATCCGCTTCCTTCCTCCATTCCTCAATGTCGGCACTCCAGGTCATCGCTCTTCCTCATCCTCGTCTCAAATGTGTGCATTGCATGCACACAAGGTGCATAAAAGCTATAAATACCTGTCTGAGGAGATGAGATGTGGTTTGTTGTTGTTGGGCTTATTGTGGATGTTGTTGTTTGAGGTGACTCATGCATGAAGAAGGATCGAGGAGATGCGGCCATTAAAAACAGAAGAATTGTCGCGTGGACATGGCTGAGCATAGCCAGAAAACGAGAATGGAAATTGGATGCATCTTTGGAAGGACGATGAGGAAGTCGAGTAGCAAAATCTTGCAGAATAGTGATGACATTGGTAAAAGATGTTATTGAACACTATATCAGCGTAATAGGTTTCAATATTTCATATTAATAATAAAGGGTGGTTGGGAGGTCCTAGGGAGGGTGGTGTCCTCGGAGGTTCAATGGGGGAGACTTGAACACGAGGGGAGTTGGTGCTTCCTTCTAGTTGGTGCTAAGAGAAACCAAGGAGTTGGTGCTCCTTTATAGTTGGATCTAGAGAAACTAGGGAGTTAGTGCTTCTTTCTGAGTGGGTGCTAGAGAAAAGCAGAGAGTTGGTGCTCAGTATGAGATTCTGACTTTTAAAACAGAGGTTGCAACCTCACAATGAGTTGGTGCTCAAATGTGATAATGCCAAGAATGTAAATAATACTTATCATATAAAGAGAAGAGGTTTACCGTATGGATTTCCTTGGGAAATATTTGTCTAGTTTCTCATATATATGGTGATGTTGAATGTGCCATTGCTCATTTCCCTGCATTAATGTGATCATCATTGAGTGCCTTGTAAATATTTTTTAAAAGAAGCATAATTGTTTAAACATGGTGACAATTGATTCACCCTCTGATTCAGAGACCCTACACTATAGTGGAGGTAGTTTAAAACCTCGCTATCTAAAGGGAAGCATGGGAGGAAATGCCATATGGAGACTACCAAAGTTTTTTTTCATATTTCTTTGAAAAACATAGTTTGGTGGATGTGGAACCAGTGAAGTTGGTTCCTACTTGGAAAAATTTCTGAGTTGGCAATGCAACCATCTAAAAAAAACTAGACCATTTTCTGGTGTTGGAAGCTTTAATAGAAGCTCCATTTAATATTAAGTCATGGGTCACCTCTGGTGACATTTCTGATAACCTTCCCGTCATGTTCCAAATGGTTGTAAGGGGACAAAAGCTTCTTGCCCCTTTCAAATATAATTATAATTTTCTTCTTGAGGAGGACTATAGAAACTTGGTCTCAGAGACATGGGTTCATATGATGCCTAAATCTCCTTCCTCCTTCATGAGAAAGATGGTTGGTAACCTTAGGTGCATCAAGATAGTTTTGAAACATTGGTTCCATTCCTATAAGGAAAAACTTAGACAACCTTGAAGGAGGCAAAATCGGAGATAGATAAGCTACACTCAGTCTTAGTTGTGGGCTCTCTCTCTCTATACCAAATCTTATAAAATTCCGATCTTTGGAAGGTATTAGACACTATGCTTTAGAGAATAAAGAAGTCGCTTGGCGTTTAAAAAGTTGTGCCATCTAGTTAAAAGAAGGGACAACAACTCAAAATTATTCCATCACTATGAAAATCGGTGGAAAAAATTAAACATGATATGGGATATGAAAATGAAGAATGAAGAGTGGGTTCATTCATTCAAATACATGGTAGGTGAAGGTGTTCGACATTTCCAAAATTTGATCATGGAAAATAGGGGTAACATGATCTAGGAAATTCTAGATGTTCTTGGTAAAATTCCATCAGTGTTCACGGAGGAGATGAACTTGGATATGGAAGAAATAGTTTATGAACCCAAATTTTTAATTACGTTATCTTCGATGCAAAAAGGTAAGATCCTAGGCCATGATTGTTTCACTATGAATTTTTTCATCAATTTCTATGAATTGTTAAAGGAATACTTGTTAATGGTTGTAAGAGGGTCACAGAAATCAAGGAAGATGCTTGGAGCTTTGAACTCCACTTTCCTCACCTCATCCCCAAAAAGCAAGATGCCAAAACTTCCAATGGTTATTGTCCCATATCATGTTGTAATGTGTTCTATAAACTAGTGGCTAAGGTGCTTGCATTAAGGCTCAAACCTATTTTGAGTCTTGCATTAAGGCTCAAACCTATTTTGAGTGAAGAGATAACCAAAGAACAATTCAAATTCTTGTGTCGAAGACAAATCCATGATGTTATTTCAATAGCACAGGATGTTATGCACTCGGTCAAACTAGAAAATAAGCTTGCAACAATCCTAAAGTTGGGCCTCTCAAAACCCTACGACCACATAAATTGGACTTTCTTAAGGTTAGTCCTAATAAAAAATGAGATGCATATATCCTCTATAAATTGGATTATGGGACGCATAGAATCTGCCTTGTTCACCGTTTTGATTAATGGCTCCCCTTCCAATTTTTTCCAGTCCTCTAGGGGACTCAGGAAAAGGTTTCCCTTATCTCACTTCCTATTTCACATTATAGTAGACGCCCTAAGTAGGTTGATCTGTGAAGTCAGATGCAAAGGCAATTTCAGAGGAGTCAAGATCATTGATCAAGTGTCGATAACCCACCTTCTCTTCGTGGATGTCATGCTTTGTCTATCCCAAGGCATGGGGAGAGATTTCTCTACATTAAAAAGTATATTGGACATGTTCTGTAAATCACCAGGCATGGAAATCAATCATGAGAAGTCAAGTATTTTACCGTGCAACTTATCATCCTCCTCTCTTCAAAGGTTAGCAAGGTTACTCCCCTTCTCATGCAAGTAGTTGGACTCATGTTTCAAATACCTAGGTTTATTCTTAAATCCAAATGGGTATAGATACATAAGCTAGCTCTAGATGTATTAAAAAGTGGAAGCCCAAATATCGCTTTTGGTTAACAAGTTTCTCTCAAGAGTGGGCGCCTAACTCTGATCAAAGTAGTTCTCGAAAGCATTCTTGTGTATTGGACGTCCATTGTTAGGGTGAAAAAAATCATCCCTACCCAAAGTAGGAATATGTGCTTTCAATTCTTATGGGCGAGTTCGAGACCCTCGGGAGGTATCCCTCTTGTAAATTGGTGTCATGTAGCCTTCCCTAAAAATTTTGGTGGGTGGGGGTTAAAAATGTTTATTTGTTCTCACTCTCTTTAGAAACAAGAAGTCTACAAAAGCTCACACACAACTCTTCAGGATAGGTCTATAGAATATTGGTATAGGCATCCCAATAAGTCCTCAAACGGATCCATTGTATGGAAATCCCTAGTAGTCGATTTCCCACTAGTGGGATCGTGGACTACATGGAAAATTGGAAATGGTAGAAAAGTTAAGATAGACTAGGATCCTTGGATGGGAAGCGACGATGACTTTAGGCTCTCGGGAGATTTAATCTGATCTCTCTATGTAGCGAGAATATTCACTCTTGAGGATGCAAAAGCTCGGTCCCCTTGATCCAAAGGAAGACAAGGATGGAAGACCAAGTAAGAGATTGGACTGGTGGAACCCCTAGCACGGCAATGGCACTCTTATGTGGCTAATTTGGTTCAATCCTATATCATCTTGAAGGAGAATGAGGACGACGTCCTCTACTGGTTTAAAAATCCAACTAATGGGCAATACACTGCAAAACTAGGCTATGCAACTGTCACATAAGTCATTTTTCTGGTGATAAACTTTGGTGGTGGCATTTACTATGGAAACTTCACACTCCACTCAAAAGCAAAATAACCATGTGGATTCCCTTAAAAATAAAGTCTTAACTTGGGAGAAAGGTTGGAAATTAGGTTGGATCGGCCCCAATCAATGCCCTTTGTGTAAATTTAATTAAGATTAAATCTCTCGTCATTTTATTATTTGTCCTTACACAGTGTAAGTGTTCAAACTTATCTCATCAGAATTCAACCATAAGGCTTCCTGAGAGGGCAAGGACCTGGATATTTGTTTAAGGATTTGGCTGGAGGACAGATTGATAAACAGGTGGAAGGTTTTCCATGTATTATGGTAAACATTATTTATTGGGTGCACAACAACAACATCTTTAGAGACATGAACATCCCCTTAGAGGTTGTGACAAATCAGATCATCTTTATTTCAAAAGAATTCAAGGTGTCCTTGAAGAGAAAAATCCCTTGACTCCCAACTATGCTTGCTTTGGATCTAGTTACACCTTGGGGTTTCTTTGATGATGCAAGTTGAGGCCATCCTCCTCAGTGTAGGGTCGGGGTTTTCTTATACATTAACAAGAGTCACTATACACATATCAAATATGCCCTGGGTAGAAGTTCTAATAACATAGAAAAATACATTGCCTTATGAACCTTGCTGGAAATCGCTCAAGAGAAAGGAGCAAAGAAATTATAGGTATTGGGGGATTCAAATCTTGTCGTAGATTAGGATTTAAAGAAACAAAAGTGGAAAATGTATGTTTTGAAGCTATGCTACAGGACATCTCATAAGCTTGTCTCTCTTTTGAATGGCTTTCCTTTAACCATATTTACAGAGAACTAAACTCGAAATTTGATGAGCTTTCCAAGGAGGCCTTATAGATTCCTACATGAGCTTTTGGGTTCTACAAATTCATTGATGGCATAGAGACGAAATATATGGAATTTCGTCTATAAAATCTTTTTTCTTTGTATACTTTGAACAGATGAATGTTTTTTAAATCATAGATGTATTGGTTTTTTGAGAGAATTAGATGGTTCTAGTTAGAATTAAGGGGAAGGGAAGTACAAGTCATGTAAATAGACCTTTTGTTTAAGGGAAAATAGTGGAAAGGAGAAGTGTTTTAAGAAAAAACTATGAACAATCCTTCAAGGGCCGGAATATGTATATTCAATCCTCATGAATATAATGATTTT
>SNQJ01S0233266.1:5070-19124 GCA_010110895.2 Picea sitchensis | reverse complement strand
CTAATCTAATATGCCCCAATTAAGTGGTAATGAGCCAATATTAGGGCTTAACAGAGTCTTTCACTCTGTATTTTTACAGTCTCTGTACATTTCTCTGATTAATCGAAATCGTGTATTAATGTATATCTATGGTTATGGTTGCATCTTTGATACATTTGTGTTATATTATTGAATATCTACAATATCTCTGTGCATTTATTTATTATATCTCCGCTCTCATTTCGTGCCGAAAATAATCCGGATCACAAGTACACCAAACATTGTTGATGATGAACAAATTTGATCCTTATATTTTGATGGATCCAAATCCCGGGAAGGGGCAGGTGCTGGTTGTATGCTTATCAATCCCAAAAGTAATAAAAAAATTATTTCCTGTCGATTGGAGTTTGAATGTACTAACAATACAACAAAATACAAAGCACTTTTGCAGGGACTAAAGAAGGCACTGGATATGGACGTGCAAAAATTGGTAGTATTCGGTGACTCTGAAATTGCAGTCGAACAGGTAAGAAATGCAATACATTGTTTATCACCGCATTTGAAGAACTACCAAACTGAGGTATGGGGTTTAATTCATAAATTTCTCGCTTTCAATATAAATTTCATTCCTAGATTGAGTAATTCAAAACCTGATTTATTAGCTAATGTTGCCTCTAAATTGTTGCATGTTGAAGGTCTTTCTCCTAACGCATTCTCAATTGAATTGTTATTTAGGCCATCGAATCCTAAAAACATCACAAATTGGTGAGTATTTGATAACGATCGGCATATCATCAACTTTCTGCATATGGAAGACACCTTCCAGGATGTAGTAATCGATGAAAGCGCCCATAACGAAAACCTTTGAGATTTCACGGTAATATTCGATCCTCGATCTGCAGAATTATCATCCAATATGGTAAACTCTATTCCCAAATCTGTTGTTAGATCAGAAAAAATGTATGACCTACATGACAAGTTTAGAGGGGTAGTCAATTGCAAAACAAACAGTTCCTCATTGTTGTACGAAACTGTAAATTTAGGAACGCAAGATAATCCTCAAAATATCAATCTGGGAAAAGGGTGTTTTGAATAAGAAAAGTTATCTTTTATAAAATTGTTCAAATAATTCAAATATGTGTTTTCTTGGATGTATGACGATCTAAAAACTTTTAACCCAAACATAATATAACATGTAATTCCTATAAATCCCCAAACCCAACCTTTTCAGCAAAAATTGAGAAAAATGCATCCTAAATTAGAACCTACCGTAAAAAAGGAACTAAATAAATTCCTCACTACTAAGATCATTTTCCCAGTCTGACATACTCAATGGGTATCCAACTTAGTCCCAGTAAGGAAGAAAAATGGAAAAATTCAGCTTTCTGTCAACTTTCACAATTTGAATCGAGCCTCTGATAAAGACAATTACCCTGTTCCTCCAATGGAACAAATTTTGCAACAAGTATCTGGTTCTATAAGACTATCTTTGTTAGATGGTTTCTCAGGATATAACTAGGTCCTTATGTCTCCATCAGATCAGTTGAAAACCACTTTCTGTACACCATGGGGCACCTATGCCTATAGAAAAATTCCTTTCGGATTGATAAATGTCGGTGCCACTTTCCAGAGGGAAATGGACATTGCTTTCCGAGGCCTTATTAATCAGTCAATTGTGGTCTATCTAAATGATTTCACTATATTTTTCAAGAACAATAAATATCACCTGTGTCATTTTAGGGTTGTGTTAGAACGATGTCGCAAGTTTGACATTTCACTCAATCCTAAAAAATCATTCTTTGCAATAGAACAAGGGAAATTGCTTGGGTTTATAGTCTCTAAATATGGAATGATAATTGTTCCCAAAAGAACCCAAGCCATTGCCAACCTTCCCCCACCTTCTTAAAAAATGCCATGCAATCCTTTTTGGGTAAAATTAATTTTGTCAGACGATTTGTTTCGAGTTTTTCTAAAATGGTTAGACCTCTACAAAATTTGATTAAAAAGGATTTCATGTAAAAATAGGGATCACAAGAGAATCAATATTTTAATTCCATTAGAAAATCTATAATTGAAGCACCTTCCTTGATGAGTCCTGATTTTTCCCAGGATTTTACACTGTATACTTTTGCATCTGACAGTTCTTATGTTGTTGTGCTTACACAGACAAATGTTGAAAGAAATGAGATACCCATTTCATTTATGATCTCTTTCTTTAAAGGAGAGGAACTAAATTAACCCACAGTAGATCAACAAGCGTACACTATTTTTAAAGTAGTTAAACATTTCAGGTCTTACCTTTTAAAATCCAGGAAAAAAATTGTTGTTCCTTGCCCTACTATAAGAAATTTGTTAGTGAAAAAAGAGTTGGGAGAGAGAAGGGAAAATTGGATGACATCACTTCAGGAATATGATCTTGAAATAGTACCTACACAAATTGTTAGAGGTCAAGGCCTTTGTAGATTGGTAGTTGATTCAGTTGAAAAGTCAGAAAATAAAATAAATACATCAACTCCAAATCAGCATAACGAAACACAAATCAATTGTGCACAACTCATGGTATGATAACATCAGATTTTATTTGTTGCATGGAACTGCTCCTTGTAACCTTGATCCAAAAAACAGAATAGCACTAAGGCTTAAATCTACATCTTTCCAATTAGTTAATGATATATTATTTCAAAAGCATTTTGACGGTGTTTTTCTGCGTTGCTTAGAAAAAGAGGAATTCGAAAGGGTGTTGGTTGAACTTCATTGCGGTGATGTCGGGGGTCATTTTGGTGGAGATACCACTTCCCAAAAAGTACTTAGGGATGGATACTATTGGCCCACCTTGTTTAAGGATGCTCACACTTTGTCCCACAAATGTATAATCTGTCAAAGGGTTGTAGGACGGGTGAAGAAAGTTGTTTTTCCTTTGCAGCCTGTCACGGTAGACACACCTTTTCAGCAGTGGATCCTAGATATTATAGGACCAATTAAACCCCCTTCCTCACAACAACACAAGTACATTCTCATGGAAACAGATTATTTTACGATATGGTCTGAATCCTTACCATTAAAAGTATTCAATATGAATTAAGTAGTTTTGTTTCTAAACTCTCATATTATCACTCGTTTCGGAATTCCTGAGTGTTTGGTTTTTGACAATGCTTCTTATTTTTCCTCCCTAGATATGAACGTCTTTTCTATAGAAAAAGGGATCAAACAAAAATAATCTTCCATCTATTACTCTCAAGGGAACAGTTTAGCCAAATCAACGAATAAAAATATGATCAAGATCATAAAGAGAACAATGTCAGAAAACCACAAAAATTGGCACAATGCATTGTACAAGGCACTTTGGGCTAATAGAGTAACTCCAAAATCTTACATTGGTAATTCTCCCTTCTTCCTACTTTACGGAAGAGAAGCCATCTTTCCTCCACATGTATTACTTCCTTCTTTGCAATTGTCGCAGAAATTTCAAGAAGAGGAATGTCCTCCTCTAGAAAATTGGATAAATGCTTTATTAAAATTGGAAGAAGTAAGAACACAAGAAAAACATAAATTGGATCAGCATCAGCAAATTGTAAAGAGATGGTTCGATAAAAGTTCATCCTCTGAAAGGAATTTTAATGTAGGGGATTTAGTCCTCAAATGAGACAAAGTGCATGAGAATAAAGGAGAACATACCAAGTTCCAAAACCTATGGCAGGGGCCTTTTGTCATTTCTGAAAAATTCGGTCCTAGTTCTTTTCGGTTGCACAACTTAGAGGGACAACCAGACACTTTTCCAGTGAATGTCCAGCCTCTAAAAAAATAATTCACCTGAGAAAATTAGGTTTACCCCTTTGTAAATATTTTTAGTTTGCATGTTATTTTGTTTTATTTTTCTTTTTATTCAATTTGGTTTTTGTTTCCCTAATAATTATTTCTGAATCATCATTCGTTATTCAGGGGAATTGGATCTTTCATTAGTATTATTTTGATAACAGTTCAAAGCATCTGAACATTAAGTTCTAAACTCAGATCAGTTATGGTAAGTTTTTGTACAGTCATTATTCTTGGTTTTCATTGAAATCTCAGGGAAACACAATTATCTTTAAAAACTTCTGGCGTCGTCCCTGTTTTAATGAGAACAACTCATAGCGCTTCCCCATCCCGGAGATTATTTCTTAACTGAAATCTAAATGTCCAAATATTTATGAAAGTTACCAGTTCTCAAAGAACGAAAAAATAATCAATCTTATCATTGTTTGGCTATGAAATCTTCTGTATCACCCCACTCTCTTTTTATCATGAAGTTTCTAAAATTATTTATAAACAATTTTAGAGAGTTGGAAGCACTGTAATGTGTGGTAATTGTGTGTACACCTGTCGGGATAATGAACAGGTATGTTGGTAGCGGGTAAATGCACACATGATACCAAGACAACTTCGTCAGGGTAGTGAACATGCTTGCTGGCAACGAAGCAATGTCGGGTTTGAATATCCTCAGGTATGTTTTTAAATTGATCAGATACTTTTATCATAAAGGGGTGACTCTTGGATGGGATTGAGGTGTTAGAGAGGGTTAAATGACATCCCTGTCAAGTCTAAAAATGCTTGCTGGAAGAAGTGGCCCTGTCAATGGGATTGGAGTTACTTGTATAAATATTGTTACCCCTTTGATCGAAACGAGATGTCGAATTACAATTTTTGGACAGAAATTTATTCAATGATACGACTGTGTTATTTTTCTAAGTCGATGTCAAAATGCTTGATCTGTATTTTAATTGTTTCTAATAACTATCTGAGTTATATGTTCCTTGATTTAAAGTTATGATGATACATAGATAACTACATCACCCAGTGTGTCTCCACTGTTGGCAGCCAAATATTCATGTCAATTTTATCATTATAAAATGTCGTCGTAATGGGATAAAAAAATTTGTAGTTGCCTCCTTCTCCTTGCAAAGATTTCTATCATCTGTTGGTTTTGAAAATATTCATTTGATTAGTTGTGTGTATCAGTTCAATTATTTTATATATCATTTCTCTTGTTCAATTTCATGACTGTAAGCATGAAATTAGAACAAGCTTTGGTTTGAGGGAATCATACAGTTTGTGGACTTTCCTTTTTATAAATTGGATAACACCTAAGGGAATCTAATGTTTTCAAAAATATTAAAAGTTTATAAACCTATCATATTATGGGTGAATCCCTTACCATAGTGCATGATTTATCCACCTTGGGGTTATGACTTAGGCATTCTCTTCCTTGATTATTTTTTATTTTCACATTACCATATCTATGAGCACGCATCAAACAAAACTTTGGTGTTTTTTGTAATTTGAATCCTAACCGTTGAAGTCTTATCACGGTCTTTTCGTCCTGGTACAGGACTGACAGTCATACCTTTAAGCATTACTCCTTCGTCTTGCATAGCACAAGCATGCATTCATTGTTTCAAGTGGTAAGTTTTGGTGTTTGGAATTGGCATTCATTTCATAGAGTGTTTTTTTCATTTTGCGCATCCTTTGGTTTAGTATCCACTCAACATTCTGAATGGTCACTATGGTGTATTTCTGAAGCCTTAGGTATCAGGTTACTTCTGAATATGCAGACCTCATCCTATATTTCGTGTTTTTCCAAACACACCCCACCCTTCTCTACTCTTGTCGTTTCTGTGTAACCTTATCAATGGTGCTCATGGTGAGGATCGAGCCCAATGGTTCATAGTCTCTCCTCTTACATGACGATGCCATGGATTACCTTGTGGCTTATGGATGGGATGGGTTCATAAAACTATTTGAGGGTTTCAACCTCAAAGTGGATCAAGCCTTTGCTCAGACTTTCGAAGGCACCAGGACTAAAATTGGGGATTTGCAGTTAGAGATGACCAAGGGTTCAATTGCAGAGGCTACTGGATTTCCCCAAGAGGGACCTCATTGGTTTAAAAACCCCAAGTTTGAAGGAGTCCCATGGCACTCACTCATGGATTCCAAGAAAGTTTCTTAGAGTGAAAAAGGTACACCCATTGTTCTATTTAAACCACGATGGCATGGCTTGTTGTTGATGCTTAAGCAATTTAATACCTGTGAGGGTAGATACGGTCTGGTATTCCTGTATCATGTTCATTTATTGATGGTATTTCTAGGTTTTAATTTGAATATTCCATTTTATCTACTTAGGATCCTGCAAAAAATGGCCAAATTCTTCCAGAGAAAAAACCTAAATGCCCAGTCTAGTCTGTTTCATCACGGCCTCATCCAAATTCTAGCGATTTCACATTTGTCTAAAGTTGGGGATAGTTGGCACGATTTCATATATAGAAATGGTTTTTATCTACCTGAAAACGTGACAGACTTACCTCTGCATTTTAATGAATTTTCAAGTCCCTTTCGATCAAATCCCTCTACGGAAAACATACATGTCAATATACAAGAAAGCCCTGGATCTATAGATGAAACCCCTATTGTTCTCCAGGAGCTATCCAAAGGAAAGAAACCGAGATGCGATTTTATTCCCAGGAAATCTTTAGAAGAGGTTTTGGATGATCTAAAGGATAAAATCCTTTTTGTCCCTAATCCTGAGCCAATTCGGGTTGATTCAAATGAAATTGATATAAATAAATAGGGTAGGAGAAAGAAACAATAAAGTCCAGACATCATTTTTAAAAATAAAAGACTTGGCCGACTTATTTCCCGAACACTAAGAAATCGACAGCATGAGCATGAGAAACCAATCCCTGTGATTGAGGTTGATGATCGTTTTTCTGAGGATGACATCGATGATCGAGTTGATGAGGATGATATTGATGATTGGATCCCTGGGGACAATATCGATGTTGATACACCATATTTCAATTTTGTATTGAATCTTCTCCCATTCTTAAAGAAACAAGAGGGTTTTCCAGGTATACAACATGATCTGAAACAAATCATGGAATAGGTTAAAATACCCACTACAGAGTAGACTCATCCTTTTCCTAGCATAGAACCGGTTCATTGTGAAAACTGTTTTGATTGGATTGAAAGATATTATCAGGATGTCCCCTACCTTTAGGCACAATTGAACCAAATGGTCACCCAAAATTCAGTACTCAAGAGGGAGAACGATGAGTTGAGATCCTACGTTCAATCGAACGCACACATGGCTAACAAATGTATTAAGAGATCTGAGAATGTGATCATCAAAAATTCGACAAACTTCAATACCATTATAAATTCAGACATGTTTGATGCCTCTCTGCCAAATTTCTAAATTAGTAAATACTTGTTTTGTTTATACGATTTGATTATGTTTGAGAAATAATAGTTAGATTCATTTTTATTTTTTTATTTTAAGACTAGCTACATAATCGAAAGATTTTGTAGCCAGTCTGTTTAAATTATTTGTTGGGATTATTATCTAAATTTTGATTTTGTTTTATTATTTCAGGTAAACATCATATTATGGTGCTATGCTTAAGGAAAAAATTCATGGAATGAGCGTTTATTAGACTAGTAATTTTCATTTTGAAAAACAATGTTCACTAATATAAATATTTTTTGATTAAAAGACTCCAACAGGAGTATCTTTTTGTTACTCTATTTTAGTGAAAGACTTATTTTAAGAGATCTACCTCTATCTTGCATGATAGGAGGTAACAGATCAGAGACATGTTTAAATTGCTATGTTGTCTGGTGATAGAGGAATGTTTTCCCTGGACCATAGAATGGACCTACATTTTTGAAATTATATGAGAAAAGCAGTTTGTTCTTTGGATTTAGACCTGTGTAAACTATGCAGCGTTTTTTCATTGTCTTCTCATGTAATTTTTGATATGAAATATTTCCTGTGTCGAATTAGCTTTAGTCTTTTCTGTTGGTTGTGGAGCCCGATGATCTTCCTGATTCAGAGGTCTTTTACTTTCAGTCATGTTTATACCCCATGAAGTATTTACACCCTAGAAGTATGTACACTCTTCCACGCAGGGGAGTGAAGAGGGGGGATACCCCCTCTGCGGGGTTCGGGGGGGCTATCCCCCCAGTTGGGGGGTCTAGGGGCAAGCGAGCCCCCAGTGGGGGTTCGGGGGTGAAGCCCCCGAAGGAAAAATTTCCTTGTAAATGTATATTGTAATTTCATTGTGTTGGTAGCCAACTCGCTTTTTCCTATCATTTATAGGATGCCTACACCTATGTCTTGAAAACATAGAATTTTTCATCGCAATTTTCAAAAGGACGACTTTTTCATTCTTGCGACATTTACAAATTTGTTTTCGTTTTCACGACTGTAAGCGTGAAAACTTCTCCTTTCAAAATTACATTTCAATCAATATATGAACTGTCATGATCTTTTTATTGATATGCCTACTTTCCTTATCTTTTGTTTATCGTTATGTGGCTAGAAGGACTTTGAACATTCTGATGTTGATTGCATAACTTGATTTTATTGAGTTTGTAAGGCATTGAGCATTTGGATTTACACTTTTCATGACTTGCCTGATCTTTGATTCTGCACAAGGGTTATGATTAAATTTTATTATATATGTGATATAATCCTTATGATTATCTTTTCATAGCTTTTGGCTTGTCAACTATATGAATTCATTTGGCACTTTGGTTGAACTCTTAATTATATGAATTAATACATTGGCACATAATGATTTTGGTGTTGATTTATACATTGAATGTTTTTAACACTATGGCATAGTGTTGGCGTGTATTGGTATGCACATTGGATTTTATTGATTGTACGCATGATTTAATGGATGAACTATGATTATAGAGAAAACAACTATGAAATGTGGTGGTTGTACTTGGATAATGAGTATTATGCATGGTAGACTCCACCACCCTCGCATGCGCACATTTATGCTTACCTCTTTTGGCTCGATTCATTGTTGTTGGTTCAAGTAGCTCTGTTTCTGTGTGTTGATGAATTCGAACCCTTCCCTTACCATGCATTCAACTCCATGGCACCAGTCGTGCGAGTTGAACCCAATGACAACCAGGCTCTTTTGATGTTTGATAATGCCCGCCAAGATTTGGCAGACAGTAGGTGGCTTACCTTCGTCGAACGTTTCAAGGGTTTTAACCTTTGCGTGGCTCGACAGTTTTCCATGACCTTCGATGGCTGTTGAGCCAAGGTCGGCGATATACAATTGGAAATTGATGAACAGTTTATCAGTCTTGCTATGGGTTTGCCTGCCACTGGACAACGATGGTTCAAGAATTGCAAAGTCGAGGAGGTCCCATGGAAACTGCTCTTTCAATCACACAAAATCACCTCCTGTGATAGAGGTATGCCTGTAACTATGCTCAAACAATGTTGGCACAATTTGTTAATGATAATCAAGCAGTTTGTCACCTGCGAAGGTAGATACGGGCTTGTATTCCTTTACCACCTGTGCCCATTGATAATTTTCATAGGTTATCCCCTAAATATGCCCTATTATATGCATCGTAGCCTGTTTAAAATGTCCAAGAAGTACAAAAGACACCAGGCTGACAGTAGCATTTTTCATTATGGGTTTGTTAAGCTTATTGTTGTCTATCATTTGAGTCTGCACGGGGATAGTTGGAGCAATTTCGTTGCTCAGAATGGTTTCGAGGATTCAAACCCTCCACAGGTTGACAAACCTGTGGTGAGTGAGGTCAAGGTTGTATCCCCGGTACCTTACCATATCCTTCTGCCTAAACCCTCGACCGACCCTCCTATCGATTTACCCCACACTGTGACTAAGAACATTGAGATTGTTAAGCCTATGAGCAAGAAGCCCAAAGCCAACCTTACTGCGAATGCTAAAGGGAAAATGAATGCTCGTTTGATTTCACGAATGGCAAGGAAAAATCCAAAACCTCATGTTGAACCAAACCCTATCGTGTTGAGTGAGGACTCTGATTCGGAAGTGGAGCGTTTCTTGGCCAGCGAATACCCCTATTCGCAAGGTTTGTGTGTCGAACCCTCGTATGAATTTATGTCAAACCTACCCCCCTGCCTACAGGACGACCCTAACTACGCATGCATTAAGTTGCCTTGTGAAACCATCGGTCATTTATCCAAACCCTCTCATGCCCTGTCTAAACCCACAGTGTCACCCTGTGATCAATGCAATTCGTGGTTAGAGCGATACTATAATGATGTTCCAAAACTTCAGTCAAGGATTCGATCTTTAGAGGACCAGATTGCAACTCTAACCAGTCAAAAGGCCAAATTACAAGCAACAGATAAGAAACAAAAGACGACAAGCTCCATCTTGTTTAAAAATGTGGAATCAACCACGACTGTTGTGAATTCTAAGCTGGCGTAATTGAGCAGCCTCGTCATTACACAGGTATGTTTTGATATCACTTGTTTTTGTAAATAATCTAGGTTTATATAACGATTTGAATTCGGTTTTAAATAGCTCTGTTCACAGCATTGAATGGCTCTGTTACATTGCATGCATTCTATACATAGCTTTGCTTTGACTAAATAGAATTTTGTTTTTCCCAGTTAAGATTCTATTAGATTTTCATCGATTTGATTGATCTTAGTGTGGATTTGATTTGTTTGATTGGGTTAAAATGGATGCTCTGATATCAATCGAAGTCGTTTGAATCTATTCAAGACAAGAAATGTTTCTTATACTCGATTTAGAACACAATCACATTTCGATTCGATTTCGTTATAATGCATCCGCTATGATTGGCAACGATTGTGATGAGGTTAATTGTTACAGTTGGATGTGCCATATGACCTTCGAGCAACATGAATACAACTTGTATCGTTTTCAATGTGATTTTGTTTCTTGGGAAACATTGCTTTTTATTTTGACCTGTACAAACACGCCCAAATCATGGAATGGATTTTATTGCTTAACGATTATGCTAAACCCCAACCGGTTAATTCGCATTGATTGAAGTACTGTTAGCTCAACCATGTTATCAGTTGGATTCATAATTGCAATGGATACTCTGTTTGAATTTGATTTGTAGAATGAGATTGGCTATGTCCGGATTCACGATTTATTTCTATATTAAACTCAGTTATGATTCGTTTGAAATTAATGATTTCGTTCAATACCAATCAAGTTTATTTGCCCAGTTTGCAATAACCAATTATCACTGATGTCGATTCTATTATGACTGTGATCAAAGTCAAATCAATCTGGTTACGATTTGGTATGAGTTGATTCTCGCACCTGTTTGAATTAATTTACCTGTGGCGTGAATCGTTCAATGTCATGACAACTATAATAATTTTAAAACGATTTTGTTTCGATCTGATCGTGTCTCTTGTTGTTGGAAAAACACAATGTTTGCCTACGATTTGTTTGATTGCAATACCTTCAAATTGGATATGAAATGATTTGCAAAACTGTTTGGTTTTGATTCTGTCTACCCGATTTATGACTATAATCGAAACAGAGTATTGCTATCTCTGTATTCGGTTAATGAAGTGGATCCTGTTTGAGTTCATAATAGCATATCAATTTCAATTCATGATTCATTTTCAAATGATTGTTGGTTGTTAATTCAATTTTATTTTATTAAAAATATTTGATTTAATTTTAATTTTGATCCAGTATCTTATTTTAGACTAGCTACAGAATCAGATGATTCTGTAGCTGAGTCTGTAGAATTTAATTTTTACCATTTTGTTAATAAAAAAGTCTTCTAAATTGTCTATTTTTGGTCCATTTCAGGTGAATTCGAAATTGCATTGGATTTGATGAGTAGTTAGAGGATATTTGAGATATTTTACTTGCATTTTAGTTTCTTAGTTTAGTTGATATTGGGAGATCTTCCCAGATTATGTAAACAGTTTGATAACTGCCACAGGGAGGTTTTACCCTGTGGCAAGACTTATAAATACTTATTATTTTTGTAATAACACCATCCTCATTCGTGGGAGAACAAGGATATGGAATTTTAATACAGACTGAGACAGAATTGATGTTCTGTTACAGCTTTAGCTTTTCATGATATCAATATTTTGTTTCATGTTTATGTGTATCAATTTGCATTTGGTTAATGACTACTTTAGCTATCTTAATCTTTTTACAAATGATATAATTTAATCACTATAATCCATATCTGATTTCTTCCAGTATTTAAAGACATAGAAATTTCTTGATTCAGTTTGTGAAGCACATATTTCTCTTCTTCATAAGTTGGATTATTAAGTATAAGTTTTTGCATAACAGGTTTCCCTTATTGCAGAGATTTATAAATCATATAATTGTTATGATTTTTTATGTCTTGTTTGTCCTGTAAATAAACTCAAAGAGCATTGCAGTCTATCATTTACGAAAAGCTTTTGGACCATCCAGTGCGAGTTTACTTCCTCCAACCAGCTTCGAAGTCATCATACACAGGACAAAACTGGAGTGTTTCCAGGTCAGTTTGTCATTTGTTTGTTTAATGTATTTAATGTAGTTTAGTTTAGATATAAGTTTAGTTAGATATATGTGTTTAGTATATTAGATTGTTTAATTTCAGTAAGTTTTATTTCTTATTTATAAAATCAAAAAATCAACAAAAACATATCTCGCTGTCTTAGGGCAGAATATCCATGAGTTTTGCAGGTTTTAATTAAATCTGTAGATTGTCTATATTGTACATTTTGTGAATAATTTATATTGCAGTTAGTAATTAGACAGTTGATTAGAGTTAGTATAATATTAATTAGTAGATTGTATATAGAATAATTAGAGTAGTTTAGTTTTAGTTTAATTTGTTTAATTAGTTTAGTTTGTTTTATTTATTGTTAGTTAGTTTAGTTTGCTTTATTTAGTTTTAGTTAGATTAGTTAGTTTAGATTAGTTTTCTCTTTGGTTTTCTTAAGACCTTAGAGCATCCAATGGAGACGCTAAACCCGTCAGGGTGGTTCATTCCAAACGGCTTGGGTTATTAGACAACCCCAGATCGGTTCCACTCTCTCAGTTGACGGACTGTCAATTTCGCCCGTCAACAAATGGCGCTAGAAGGAGGGCCCGAACTTAATTAATGGCACGAGGTGGTCGCAAGACTCCTCCACCCCCTAATCGCTCACCTATAGTGACTAGAAGCCATTCAATTGATAATATTCCCCTTCAAACAACAACTACTTCAACCGATGATCCTCAGATCACAGTTGAGCCAACAACCCCTAATCCTACATGTGGTGACCTACAAGATATTGTACCCCAATCTCTTATTAAAACACACAGTGCCTTAGCTCGTCTTAGGCAACCAAACTGTCCGTGGGGTCAACCTTTGGACTTCTCTGATATCAGAGAACAATTAGGTGACACTAACCTCACTGTGAATCCTTCAGATCCAATCTTAAATCCTGCTGCAGGAGGATCTGGGATACCTCCTTCACCACCTCCCTCATCTCCTTCCTCTTCTGGAGGAGATTCTTCTGACGAAGGCAATTCATCTTCTCAGCCTTCCACACCCACTACCCCAATGGAAAATAAGAACAACCCTGCTAGACCCTGGCTTGATCAGGATGTTGTAGTTGTACCTAGAGCCCAACACCCTTTACCTAAGCACCCGGAGAAATGGCTTCCCAAGTTTGATCCTGATTAAAAATAAATAGTTGAAGATCATATCAAAAAATTTATGTTATCCATTAGACTCCACAATGTTGAACATGAAGACGTTGTCTGTAGGTTGTTCCCTTACACTTTTGAGGGTAATGCATCCACATGGTACTTTTCCCAATAGCCACACACTATCGTATCTTGGGAAAAGTTTGAGTCATGCTTTTTGGAAAAATTCGGAGACGGTAAACCTCTGGAAGTCCTGGTCATGGATATTTCTAGCTTAAGAATGAACCTGAAAGAAAAAGTTAAAGACTTTCATCAAAGATTCTTGACACTTAAAAACTGAATCCCTGCAGATTCTATGCCTGTTGAAAGTCTTATAATAGCTTACTACACTAAAGCTCTACATCAAAGTCTAGATATGTGGGTTAAACGATCCAAGAAAGCTACGTTGTTAGAAGCCTTCGAGGAGGCCACCCAGATTGAAAAAGACATACTTAGCCTTAAGGACTCTTCCAACAACGAAACAGAGGCTAGTTCTGCTCCCAAAAAGAAGATTGAAATTCTCTCCAGACCCACTCAAAGTAAAACACAACCTGAAAACTCTGATTT
>SNQJ01S0233265.1:0-13688 GCA_010110895.2 Picea sitchensis | reverse complement strand
GAAAGGAACCTAATGCATATATAAGAGGGTTATAATGATCAAATATGACACATACCATGATACCTTGGACCAATTACCTCATGGAGCTAGAGCCCTCTTCGATGCAAGTCCAAGCCGGTGGTGATGGAAGTTGTTGCTGCTGACAGGACAAATCTGGCGAAGAAGAAGAAAGATGGGTCCTCTAGGACCATGCTCAAGCCAATCCTTCTCTCGGTACTCCATGTCTAGGACCTGTGGGCCTCGAGACATGATCTCCTAGTTATCCCTAGATATCGGGGATAACAGGACCTAATAGGCTGGCTCGTGATGAGACCCCCTATCCTCCAACTAGGTCTAGATTTATTATTTTTCATGGGTCCCTTTGTTTCTTGCCGAGAAGCCTTTTATTGCTTTCTCGGGGATCCCTGGGAGAAGCATCTCAAGGTTTCATTCTTTTGGATTTTATATTTTTCCAGCTACTTTTACCCTCTAGGCCTTTAGCCCCTTCTTCCCACAAGGTAAGTTACAACCCTTTGATAGTTTCGCCAACCGAATGCCCGAACCATTGTATGGGATGGATGAGCGGGAAAAAGATGAAAAGTGGTAAGTATGGTGGGAATGGATGATGACCTTTCATGAACCCCCCCAGTGGAAACTCAAACCCTATGGGAACCATCTTACTAGGGCATCCTGTCATTCCCCCCAGGTTTGGTCAAGTGCAAAGGTATAAGGTCCAAGAACACGTTAGAAGCAAAAGAATTAAATGCACATATTCAAATGTTTTGAGAATCAGAGTGACACATACCATGATACCCGAACTCATTCCCTCATGGAGCAAGAATCATTTCTGCTGCAGGATGAGGCCGATGTGATGGATGTTGCTGCTGCTGAAAAAGTGGAGGCGCTGAATAAGAAAAGGATGGGCGCTCCAGGGCCATGCTCAAGTCGATCTGGCTCTCGGTACTCCATATATAGGACCTATGGGCCTCGAGACATAATCTCCTTAGTTATTCCTAGGTTAGGGGATAACATCTGGCTCCAACTCGGGTACATGTGCTCACCGTAAAGCACATGAGAACCTCAACATCTCTGACATAACCTGTGACCTGCTTGATCTCAACATAAGACTATTAGTAATCATTTGGGGTGGTGATATCACCCCCGACTCATATATATAGTACAGAAAAATGAAAGCAAGCATATATACAAATGGAAATACAACTACTCTAGCATGAAATGAAAAATGGTATATACAATGAATGCAAATGCCTACCTACTTACCTATACTTACCTGTGGATTCAAGTCTCTACCCCTTGAGGGGGTTTGAGGAGGTGCCCGCTAACTTGTAATGGGTGCCTTCTTCCTTCCAACGTAGACAAATAGTAGGCATCATTGACTAACTTTCTTCCAACTCTGAAGGGTCCAAGCCAAAACTGTGCATTTCCTTTGACATTAGTAGGCTCTCCCTTCTTTGTGTCCCACATCCATACTGTGTCTCCCTCTTTGTAATCCCTAGTTCTGAACTTGGATGTTTCTTGAACAACCCTGGTGTACTTTCTTGAGGGAGAAGGGTGGGACTCTGCTGTGAAAACTTCTTGTTGGGATGGCTGGATCAATACACTATCTTCTCCTTTATTTAACAACCTGACAGCCCCAACTTCCTTGTCTTTATATTTGTTCAGGAGTTGCTGATAATCCTCCTCCTTCGGCCATTGTATCTGATCAAAGTTTTCTTTTGTAGCAAAAGGCATGTCATCAAAAGAATATTCAGGAAGACTCTTTATGATTGGCTCATGTGCCTCATCATTTTTGACGTGGTCACTAATTTCTTGCACATGGATTTTGGTCATTGGCACATTTGGGAGACGACTTATTGTTCCATCGTTCATAGGCACATTGATATAAGTGAGGTCCATCTCTAGAGTGCCTCCCATCATTGCAAGAAATTTTCTGGACAACAACATTCCGCACACATCTTGGACATCTACTACTACAATGTCCATATGGATCACTCTTTCGGGGTATCTTCCAAGGCATACTTCCACATTCTCAATTACCCCATGTGTGGGTATGGCTCTAGACTCAAAGCCACACACATTCCTGTAAGGTCGTGTGACCTTTAGGCCCAATTGTTCCATGACCTTTAAAGACATCATGTTGGCACCTGCCCCTGAATCCATTATATAGTTGTTAAGGCACTTGTTATTCATCAATAAGGTCATGAAGAAAGGTGGGTGTTCATCATACTAAAACCTAAAGTGATCGGATTGTAGCATAATAGGAGGGTCCGTTGGTCCATCTAATCCTTTGAAAAAATTATTAAATCTTTCTTTGACGGATGGTACCTTGATGACTTCTCTCAAGGGGATGGTTACATGCATCTTGGATAATGCCCCTTCAAAGTCAAAGTTTAAGTCCACTCTTTCAATCTTAGGAGGATTCTTAGGAAGGAGAATGTTCATGGGTGGAGGCCTTGTTTGGGATGCTGTAGGACCAGTAGAGAGAGGTTGGTTCAATTTATTTTGTCTAGTATACACTTGGAATTCTTGTTTCTTCAACTTTTCTCTTTATTCTTGGTCCAGGTTATTTATCACCTCCATCCTAGCCTTCCTTGCTGCTTTCTTTATTCCCTCTTGATGTTCCTCAGGGGTAATATTAAGGTAGATTTGGGGGTCCTCTATGGTATGGTCCATTATGTTTACTTGGTCATGGCCTCCATTATTGTAAGGACATTCATGTTCCCAGTGTGAATCATTGCATTGCGGGAACCAAGGGTTTTCATCCACCACATTTGCAGGAGCTAAAGTATTTGGAATCTCTTGATCATTCTTTGGTCTGAAAATTTGGTTCCCTCTCTGGAATTGACCCTTGTATGGAACCCTAGGGGCTTGTTGTTGAGTCCTTTCTAGGTTGACAATCCTATTCATCATTAGCTCTTGGGTTTTTACTATGCCATCTACTGTCAGTTGCAACTTTGCCAAGCTAGTACCAATGTTTGAGGTAGGTTCAACATTGTGGACTATCTTAGGTTTAGTGTCCATTCTGACTCTTGGGGATGAGAAAGGTTCAACTTTGGATGATGAAAGGTTGTCTTCGATCCTTGTGGCTACTTCTTGGGCTTCTTGGATCATTTGAGGGTTTTTATCTCTCAGGAGATACCCTAGTTGACCAGTAAAGGCTTTGGTATAAATGAAAAGAAGAAAACTAGGAGAAGGATGATGACTCACAGGGATTTTTTGCAACAGGGTTTCAAACTTGTTAAGGAATTCTCTAATGGTCTCATTTTCCTGTTTCATGAGGTTATTCAGCCTTATCAATAGCATGTTGGGGTCTTCCTTGACACTCAATCGTTAGAGGAAAACTTCCTCTAACCTATCCATGGTTTTAATACCACCATCAGGAAGACCATTGTACCAGCACCTTGCGCCATCATGGAGGGTAGCAGAGAACGATTTCATAGCCAAATCTTCAGCATCATCACTAATGGGATGAAGCTGGAAGAAGGCCCAAAAATTGCTCATGTGATCCTCGGCACTGATTACATCATTTCCGATGAATTTGGGCAACCATTTTTCATACTTGGGGGGAATTTTCCTAGGGTAGTCCGGTATAGCTGTCATGTCTAGCGGTTTGAAAAGCTTGGATGACCATTGTCTTTGGTTATTGGCGTGGTTTGGAATGACGGTTTGAGTTCCTATGCTAGACATTGTGTTTAAGGGAATATTTCCTCCAAAAAGTGATTTTACTACAGGAGAGTTTCGGGGAGGCTTTCTTCTAAAGGATTGGGGAGGGTTGGTGTACCTCCCTGTGGATTGTGGAGTCACTAGATAATTTTCTTGAATTTATCAAAGGAATGAGGGAATCACCCTCAATGGAGTCGCCAGGTAAGCTTGTAATAAAAGTTCTCTAGATAAAGGCTTACCGAAAAAAGTGTCGTTTGAGGAATATTGACTCAGTGTTCCCCGACAACGACGCCAAAACACTTTTTTCGGTAAGCCTTTATCTAGAGAACTTTTATTACAAGCTTACCTAGCGACTCCACTGAGGGTGATTCAGTGTTCCCCGACAACAACGCCAAAATGTCATCGCGCAATTTGTACTTTGATAGAAGTAAAGGTAAAAGTAAAGAAAATTGGCGTAACTTGAGGTTATTCTATCACTATCACCTCAATAAGATTCCTCTTTCTATTTAGGGTTGTAGGCCTAGGGGAGACGTCCCCGGTGACCTGGGGGTTTGAGAAGGCAAGGTCAAAATGGTTATTAAAATATCCCCTCTCACAAGTCACCACTAATCAAAAAGTCCTGGGTTTATCACCAATGAAGTAATGATATATCAAGATGTACCTGCCTGGACCAAAGCAACAATAAACTATATATATTGCAAGTACAACTTATTGGTTAGCACTTCATAAAACCACAAACATTCTCAATAAAAGCAATTGGTTGATAATGATGAAGTAAACAGAAAATTATAACAACAATATCTACGAGGCAATACTTCACAATAATTTCCTTGAAATAACTTCAAAATGACTAAGAATAATCAACCATTAACTTCATAATACTAGCATTTATTAGAAGCAAACAAGGAAATGCATTAATCAGCCTTTTCAATTGCTTTTAGAAGCTTTTAATGTTGCAATGTATGGATGTAGCTTACTATAGTAACAGTAACAATAATGTTAGTAGGTTAGGTTATTCTAATGTTAGAAATGGTTAGTAGGAAGCTCAAGGTATAGGTTTTGATGGTTGTTTTGGTCAATCACTCAATAAGAGGACTTAGACTAGTGCTTCTTAGGGAAAATGGAGTCAATGATGTGGCAGAAAATGTTGAAGGAAAATGATAATAGGAGAGTCAAAGACAAGAGAGATTGATAGTTGGATTGTTGGTAACCCAAGGCTTCAACTATCAAACCCTAGGGGAAACTAGCTACTAAGGTGTAGGTAACCCTAGGCCTTAGTAGAATTTCCTCCCTCTTTTAACTCAATGATGAAGCAAAAATGGCTAAGATGAAGCAAATAAAACTAGGGTGTTGCAATGGAAAGGCCCTAGCAAATGCTTCAAGAATATCGGCCTCTTGACAAGATCTAGTAGGTGAAGGCTTTTAAAGCTAGGACAATAACATTTGCTAGTCTTCCTAGGGTTTAAACAAGCAATTTCATAATCTCAATGTAAATGCAAGAAAAAAATGACTATAACCATTCAATGAAGAAGAATTTGCAGAAATCTCACTTACATCATCAAGTAAAACCCTAGTTGAACACATCCACCAAGAAACTTGCCAAAATACTCCAAATTTAGCCTTCCTCAACAAGTGCGCCTAAAATTTCAGCCAAGTAACCCTAGAGAGGGCGCAAATTTCAGCCCTCACAAGTGTGAGTGAATAATACAAGGGTTAAAACCCTTATTTATGCAATATCAATGACCAGAATTAGGTCAAAAAGGCCGACATGGTTAGTTACACATAATATCCAGTTTTTACATTAATGTCACAATAAAAACCCTAAATCAAGCTGTAAAGATGACATGCCTTTTTAGGGTGACGTTAGGCCTTCTTAGGGCAACGTTGGCCTCCTGGAGCAAAATGTTAGGCCTCCTTGGGCCTCATGTTCTTGCCACATGTGCCACTTGGCACATAACTGCCTCCAAAGTGTCCAAAACGTTGGGTAACATCATGGGTGACCTGGGTGACGTCATGGGCCTTCCAAGGCCTACATCATGGTGAAAAGGGAAAGACCCCATGGGTCCAGGCCTGCCAGGCTGTCCCTGGTAGAACGTCCTTCTCTCTCGTTGGTGCAAACCCCTGATCTGTCTTTGCCCCTGGATGGGATCTCAGCATCCATCTGGTGGGATTTTAGCCCTATGGAGGTCTGAACTAATCATCTCCCCATGTGTACCTGTCCATCGGGTGTGGCCCTGCAAGATCAACAAATACGCCCTCCATGGGCTCATAAGTCATAGAGATCATAGCAATGTCAATCACGTCTAATCATCAAGTTATTTAAACATGTGCATAAAACCCCCTTTACCTGGACAAGTGCTCAAAGACATTGTGCTATTCTACAAGCCAAGTTTGGAGGGGACGCTAGGACGTCCTATTGGGCTAGTGCTCATTGGATGTTGGATGTTCTCAGGTGAAGTCAAATCCAGGCCATGTAAGTGGATGAGGTGGTAAGGGATTTCTGGGCAATGGGTGCAGTGATAATAGGGAAATGTATGGCTTACTTGTGGGTGCCTCTAAAGAGGGTGAGTTGCACCTTGTCATGGATACAAATGTTTCCAAGCCCATTCATGGCTTTTATCTTTTATTCTTATTGCTTTTTCTTTCAAGAGGCTAGTTAGGGGACACTGCCCTGGCGTGGTGACTAGTGGTGACAATGTTACCCACAAGCATTTCACGGAAATGAGAAGGCTAGCTCGTGATGAGACCCCGTTTCTCTTGGCTATGCCACCAAGTGCCACTACCCTGGCGTGGTGACCAGTTGAATGGTAGTGTCATACCGCTACATGCCCATGGACCTAATACGCTGGCTCGTGATGAGACCCCCTATACTCCAACTAGGTCTTGATTTATTATTTTTCATGGGTCCCTTTGTTTCTTGTTGAGAAGCCTTTTATTGCTTTCTCGGGGATCCCTGGGAGAAGCATCTCAAGGTTTCATTCTCTTATATTTTATCTTTTTCCAACTACTTTTATCCTCTAGGCCTTTATCCCCTTCTTCCCACAAGGTAAGGTACAACCCTTTGATAGTTTGGCCAACCCAATGCCCGGACCAGTGTATGCGATGGATGAGCGGGAAAAAGATGAAAAGTGGTAAGTATGGTGGGAACAGACGATGACCTTTCATGAATCCCCCCAGTGAAAACTCAAACCCTATGGAAACCAGCTTACTAGGGCATCCTGTCATTCCCCCCAGGTGTGGTCAAGTGGAAAGGCATAAGGTCCAAGCACACATTAGAAGCAAAAGAATTAAATGCACATATTCAAATGTTTTGAGAATCAGAGTGACACATACCATGATACCCGGACTCATTACCTCATGGAGAAAGACTCATTTCTGCTGCAGGATTAGGCCGATGTGATGGACGTTGCTGCTGCTGACAAAGTGGAGGCGTTGAAGAAGAAAAGGATGGGCCCTCCAGGGCCATGCTCAAGTCGATCTGGCTCTCGGTACTCCATGTCTAGGACCTCTGGGCCTCGAGACATAATCTCCTTAGTTATCCCTAGGCTAGGGGATAACAGTACCCACAATAGATCTCCTCCAAGAATGCAATCTACCACATGATAACCAAGCTACCAAGTGCCAATAATTCGCCCTGCTCCAATAATTTCGCCCAACCACTAATCAATCTATTTTCTGAAGGGATTGCACTCAAACCCTTCTCCAAAATTCACCCAAGGTGAGTACATTTCGGTCCCAAGATATAAATTTCTCAACCCTGTTATCGCACAATTTGTACTTTGATCAAAGGAAAGGGTAATGGAGAGAAAATTGGCGTAACTTGAGGTTATCTTATCTCTGTCACCTCAATAGGATGCCTCTTTCTATTTAGGGTTGAAGGCCCAGGGGAGAAGTCCTCGGTGACCTGGGGTTTTGATAAGGCAAAGGTTAAAGTATCTATTAAAGTATCCCCTCTCACATGTCACGCTGATCACAAAATCCCAGGGTTTTAACCAGTGAAGTAATGAAGTATTTAGATGTACCTTCCCAGAACAAAGCAACAAGAAAAGATATCTTTCGCAAGCACAACTTCTTGTTAGTACTTCATAAAACCATGGACTTTATCAATAAAAGAAATAGTTGATATATGATGAAGCAAACAGAATTTTATAGAAGAAAATTGCAATGTTTATAAGACAATAGCTTCAGAATAAATGCCTTAAAATGGCTTTAGAATGACCAAGAATAATTACTCATTAATACCAAAGTACTAGCAGTTGTCGGAAGCAAATTAGACAGTGTATAAATCAACTTTACAATTGCTTTTAGGTTCTTTTAATGCTGCAATAGATGGCTGTATCTTACTTTAGTAACAGAAACAAATAGGTTAGTAGATTAGACTATTCTAAGGTTAGGAGTAGTTAGTAGAGAGCTTAAGGTAAAGGTTTTGATAATAGTTTTTGTCAATCACTCAATTGTGAGGCTTAGATCAGTGCTTTTTAGGGTAAATGGAGTCTTTTTAGGCAGCGGAAAATCTTGAAGGAACAAATGATAATAAGAGAGCTAGAGACAAGAGGGTCAATAATTGAAGTGTTGGTAGCCCAAGGCTTCAATCACCAAACCCTAGGGGAAAATGGCTACTAGGAAGTAGGTAACCCTAGGCCCTAGTAGTTTTCCTCCTCCTTTAACTCAAGGATGAAGTAGATGACGACTCGATGAAACAAAAGGTGCTAGGGTGTTGCAATGGCAAGGCCCTTAGCAAAAAGCTTCAAGAAAATCGGTTTTCTAGCATAATCTAGTAGGTGAAAGTTATTAAGGCAAGAACAATAACATGTGCTTTAGCGTCTAAGGGTTTTAAGCTAGCAATTTCATAATCTTAGAATAAATGCAAGATAAATACAACCATAACCATTCAATGAAGAAGAATTGCAGAAACTTTACTTACATTCACCAAGAATCATCCAACAAATAGCCTAGTTGAACACTTCCACCAAGAAAAATGCCAAAATACTCCAAAAATAGCCTCCTTCAAGAAGTGCGCACTAAATTTCAGCCAAGTAACCCTAATTAGGGTGAAAATTTCAGACCTCACTTAAGTGTGAGTGAAAGATGATGAAAAATACAAGGGTTAAAACCCTTATTTATACAATTTTAATGACCAGAATTAGGTCAAAAAGGTCGACATGGCCAGTTACATATAATATCCAATTTTTACATTAAATGACATAAATAAACCCTAAATCAAGTAGAAAAGGTGACGTCATGCCCTTTCAGGGTGACGTTGGGCTTCTTAGGGCAACGTTGGCCTCCAAGAGCAAAACGTTAAGCCTCCTTGGGCCTCTGGATCATGCCACATGTGCCACTTGGCACACAATTGCCTCCAAAGTGTCCAAAACGCTAGGTGACATCATGGGTCACATGGGTGACATCATGGGCCTTCCAAGGCATACATCATAGTGAGAAGGGAAAGACGCCCCTGGGTCCAGGCCTGTCGGGCTGTCTTTGGTGGAACATACTCCTCTCTCTCTGGTTCAAACCTCTGATCTGTCTCTGCCCCTGGCTGGGGCCTCAACATCCATCTGGTGGGATCTTAGCCCTATGGAGGTCCGAACTAATCATCTCCCCATGTGTACCTGTTTGTCGGGTGTGGTCGTGCAACAACAAGTACGCCCTCCATGGGATCATAAATCACAGGGATCATAGCAATGTCAATCGCATCTAATAATCAAGTTATTTAACATGTGCATGAAACCCCCTTTCCTGGACAAGTGCTCAAAGACGTTATGCTATTATACAAGCCAGGTTTGGAGGGGATGCTAGGATGTCCTATTGGGCTACTTCTCATTGGATGTGGGATGTTTCCGGGTGAAGACAAATCCAGGCCATGTAAGTGGGTGAGGTGGTAAGGGATGTCTGAGCAATGGGTGTAGTGATGACAGGGGAATGTATGGCTTACCTGTGGGTGCCTCTGAAGAGGGTGAGTTTCACCTTGTCATGGATGAAAATGTTTCCAAGCCCATTCATGCCTTTTATCTTTTTATCTTATTTCTTTTTCTTTCAAGAGACTAGTTAGAGGGCACTGCCCTGGCGTGGTGACCAGTGGTGACAATGTTACCCACAAGCATTTCACGGAAATGAGAAGTCTGGCTCGTGATGAGACCCCCTTTCTCTTGGCTATGCCACCAAGAGACACTACCCTGGCATGGTGACGAGCTGAATGGTAGTGTCATACCGCTACAGGCCCATGGACCTAATAGGCTGGCTCGTGATGAGACCCCCTATCCTCCAACTAGGTCTTGATTTTATTATTTTTTTTACGGGTCCCTCTATTTCTTACTGAGAAGCCTTTTATTGCTTTCTCGGGGATCCTTGGGCAAAGCATCTGAAGGTTTCATTCTTTTGGATTTTATCTTTTTCCACCTACTTTTACCCTCTGGGCCTTTGGCCCCTTCTTCCCACAAGGTAAGGTACAACCCTTTGCTAGCTTGGCAAACCCAATGCCCAAACCAGTGTATGGGATGGATGAGAGGGAAAAAGATGAAAAGTGGTAAGTATGGTGGGAACGGACGATGACCTTTCATGAACCCCCCAGTCGAAACTCAAACCCTATGGGACAAGTGGAAAGGCATAAGGTCCCCCCGGGTGTGGACAAGTGGAAAGGCATAAGGTCCAAGCAAACGTTAGAAGTAAAAAGAATTAAATGCACATATTCAAATGTTTCGAGAATCAGAGTGACACATACCATAATGCCCAGACTCGTTACCTCATGGAGCAAGACCCACTATTGCTGAAGGACCAAGCTGATGGGATGGATGTTGTTGTTGCTGACAAGGTGGAGGTGCTGAAGAAGAAGGAGGATGGGCCCTCCAGGGCTAGGACAAAGTCAATATGTCTCTCGGTACTCCATGTCTAGGACCTGTGGGCCTCGAGACATAATCTCCTTATTTATCCCTAGGCTAGGGGATAACAAACCCAACTCCAGAAATGAAGATCTTGATCTCTRAATATGGTCCCTCAAGCAATAATTCGCCCAACTACGAAGATAAATAAATATGGAGCATGAAAACCCCAATAATGCCAAGAATATGTAACCCCAGGGATGGCAAATGTTCCTGGTACAAGATCTCTACCARATCCAACTCTTCGAATCCAAATCAAGGCCAGACATCAAAATGCCWATCAACATAATGAGAGAATAGAAGCCCCTCTCTCTCTTTTATACCCATGTTTACCTTTTCTGTCCAAGTGACTTTTAATTCACTTTTAATATTTCTTCATATAATCACTTTATTCATTAATTAAACTTTTTTCCTCTAAAAAGTGATTCATTTTCCCTTATGGATTCTCCGGCCATTGAAAGTCATTTTTCATCATCTTATCCTATAGATTTTTTCCTCCCGATTCCAACGAGCTATTAAACTAAGGGGTTTCTTCAAGTATTATGTCCAAAATGACCTCCTTAGTGAATTTAATTAAAATATGCTCCATAATAACTCAAAATTACATAAATCGTCGGAATGCAACAGAACCAAAGACAAGTTGTGCGGAAATGATCCAGATGATGAATAAAGGTAAATGAACTAAGTTGGACCCCACAAAACTCTTCGAAACCCTATGATCTCTCTGATATCATAGTCTCACCCCTATGACCTGGTGGACACAAGCCTCCTGAAGTGAATCTCACTGCATAATAAGGGAATCCAAAAATGGGAACATTACAATCCTCCCTTCTCAAAGATTGCTTGTCCTCAAGAAATTCCATCAAACTCTGACACTCTGCCAACTTGATCCAACTAATACTAAACATGATGCCTAGGTCCCAAACCAACCTTGAAGATGTGAAGCATCCTCCTCTCAACTCACTGTTCGATGATGAATTAACATAAAAGGTCTCCTTTTGAATGCTACTGAAGGGTAGAGCAACATGGTACTACAAAAACTCGGTCAACCCCTCCATGAGTCGCTCTACTAGGGATTCCATCTTACACACCTCATGAAATAACTCCAGAAAGAAACACTCAAACTCCACAAAAAATGATTCTGACCTCCATGGCCATACCAAGCCCAACATGTCCTCCTCCGACTAAACATGTTGCTGCCACACTGAGGTGCTATAAGACCTCAGTGAGTCACCAAAAAGTGACATGCTACCCTCAAAACTGAATCTCAATGGAAAATCAGAATGATTTCCCCCTGCAAGAATCCACTCACCTCCATCAGTCAATGAAATTCCCAGCCCTGTAATCCCAGGGTCGCATGCTAATCTTTGAAAGGGACCATAATGCTGACGCTGCACCACTCTGGTCATGACCGTCGACCCAACATACGCACACTGTATCCCCCACTCCTGGATCCTCATGCTAAAATACATGTAAGGATTGGGCTTGCTATCAAGAAGTCGAACATCTAAAGGTACCTTGTGGAACCAAAGTCTGCAAATCCACTGCCATACACGATCCCGAGTATCAACAGGGAGAACCTATCTCGCCATATAGAATGAATCCCAGCAAGCCCTCTCATGACAATCCAAGAGTGAATTATGTTGCTCGTTGGCGCAACTCGAACCATCATAAGGTGAAGAAAACTACCGACGAAATGGATCCCTGGATCCCATGTCAAATTTGGAAGTCCACCGCTTCCAATCCCCACTAATTGTTGTTGTTCCATACTGACAACTGTCAAAATCCAGATAGGCCAATCTACTGCACGCCCATCCTCGTCTCAATGAGACTCTGAAACTATATCAACCTCTGAAATATCCTATGTCCCACGGATGAGGATACTCTCCATCACGGCCAAGGCCTCATCTGACTGTCTCGGGTGAACCTCCCCTATCTTGCTACATGTAATGGAGTATCCCTTGTCAGGAGGTCTTTTTCTAATAACTCCCCATGAACCACGCAACTGCCTGTCTTCCCCTATGTTGTTATATCTAATTAAAGTATCTAGGAAGGCTAACATAAATAACTGCAACTGTAGGTAGGACTGGGGAGTGTCATATGTGTTGGTCAATACCAAAGTCTTGACCAAGAACTCATCCGTCAACACCCATGGTGAATAATCGCCTGTAATCCTCACTAATCTCAAACCATCGGGTACAACAGTAGGTAACTCCACCAACTGATAGGCAACCACACTCCCTCCATCATCATTCATATGACTGTTGCTACTGAGAAGGTGATCTCCCAGATCCATGTACTATTGCAAGGGAGAGGAATCTTCATGCTCCACTAAGTATGTCTCCTCCCTGCACTCCAATGCATCCCCCTGGATCCCATTGTACACCTCTGCATGCCCATGTGAACTGCTTCTCATCACTGTATGCCCCTGTATACTCATGCAAGCTCTTGTATCCTCCTGCACCATCATGTATCTGGGGTGTACTACTGGGTCAAATTCTACATGGATGTCAACCAATCCTGTAACCCAAATGGATGTGTCCTCATAACTGCCCCCTGTTATCACATAGTTTGTAGTTAGGATAAAAGGCTTGAGTCTTGTAGGTCAAACTGGCGTAACAAGAACCTATCCCACCCAATGTCACTACGATGGGAAGGTTCTTTCTATTTAGGGAGGCTAGGCCCAGGGGAGACGTCCCCAGTGACCTGGGGTTTTGAAGAGGCAAAAGGCTAATAAGACAAAGATAAGGTTTTCCCCCTTGACAAATCACCACCCAAACAAATAGTCCGGCCAAAGGCCAATTTAAGAAGTAAACCCCCCAAAGAAGTGTACCTGCCTGGAACAAAGCAACAACAAATTGATATGTGCAAGCTATTTCAATGGGTCAGTACTTCATAAGACTATCTGACAAATACATATGAGCAATTAGCAATAAATGTTGACGAAGTCAATGTTTTATCAATATCAATGAAAAGTTATAACACTTCACCAATAAATATTGGGACAATGTGGCATTCAATGTAACCAATCAACACCTTATTCAATTAATGCCTAAACCATCATTCAATTGCTCTCAAGACAAAACGTTGCTGCATTAAAGATGAAATAACCAATGATGACGTCAACAACTAGGGTTAGTAGGTTAG